>CM038795.1:108308125-108365884 GCA_021764765.1 Vicia sativa | reverse complement strand
ACATTCCAGTAGAAACAACCCAAAAGAGCTACAAAACCCTTAACCCACTATGTTAAAGAAACACTAGGTCAAAGAAATATCATCATTCCCAAAAACCCATTACACCAAAAGAAAAACATAGGCTAAATTAATCCTCTAAACATGTTAACTTAAAACCGACCGCCAATCTCTTGCACATAAATACAAAAAGTAATGTGGTAAAGTACGTACCACACAATTGTTGGAAAATGAAAAGGATGAGAATATTACGAGTAATGTGAAGATTCCTTAACCATGAAGTGAAACCTCCTCATATGTGACAAAAACATAATGAAAGAAGAAGATAAAAGATGAATGAATGATGACACTAGAGGAAATACGAAGAAGAGGAAAATAAAAAACAATGACAGAAGGAACCAAAAACAAAATAAAAAATAAAATCAAAAAAGGAATTACCGAGAATTAAAAGTAATGTTTCATCCAATGGTTCCAAGCCCCTTTAAAATCTTACATTGCAAATCTAATAATGTTTACACCTGATTATGCTTACAATACATGACAAGTGGTCGGTCCCTCGGTTTTTTTTATTATAAATTGTTTTGAAAAAAAATTGCACCAAAATATAAGTTGCCTTACAATTTCAATAGATAATTAATGATATTATTTTATTACATTTTTAAATATTTATTATTTTCTCATTCAATTATGTAAATTTATCTTCCACATATCATTAAAGAAACATAATTTATAAAAAATTTCATAATTTTTTATTTTTATATAATAATTTTGTTTTTAATATGTGTGAAAAAATCTAAAATAATTTATAATTAAAAATTGAGATAATAATAAACATTTAAAAAATCTAAAATAATTTATAATAATAAACATTCAAATTCTCCCCATCTTTAAACCGTTGATGAATTATATTTGAATTATACTAACCCATCATAATTTCCCATATGAACCAAGACTTAGTTAAAACCATCGTACAACAATCTAAATATGGATCAAAATACCTCCAGTGGTTCTTGGGGCTATCAATCAACAAAAAAGGTAGACAACACCTTATACCAGTATTTTTTCCTTTTCTTTATTGACTTGAGCATTTGAATATTTTCAAATTTCACACAACAATCTATTCAAAGTGTTCAACACATTTCTTACCATCTTAATATAACTTAACAAGTGAGTTTGGTTGGATCTTTTTTGTTTTGAGTTAAAGTAAATTCCACACCTGAGATCCTATAAGTTTAGCAACTAATTGCTCCAATTATTTTGATGCAGATCAAACTAGAAAGTTCTCATACTTCTAAACAGCAAAATAAGAGAATCATAGCATCTCATTTGTATTGGTAAAGTAGAGTAACTTTTTGGGTGAAAGAATGCAAATAATTTGGACATTAACAAAACTACATTGGGCTTGCGTACAAGTGGAGTAATTCTTAAAAGTAAAACATTACCAAATTATTGTGTTTTATATTTTACCAGAAACAAAGGAGCCACGCGCGCCACACTTGGCAAAAGTACTTACCTACCTGATTTGTCATGTCGTAAAAAGCATCCAAGGTGAAAAAGTCGTGTATATGGTACTATAGGAATTCGTATAAAACAACTCTCAATCCGTTTTCGGTTGTTACAGCATTGTCAGTATCTTATGTTACAGTAAATTATGGCTTGTTTTAATCAACAACTAATAATGGACTAAACAATGTGGAAGAGTAGTGGCTTAGCCAAAACAAGAAACTGAGAAACTAGGAGGGACGATAATTGTCATTTATTGGAGGTATTTTATTGAATAAAGAAAAGCATGGACCATTATTAAAAGAAGAAAGGCATGTGTTAATATCCTCACTAAGTACGGTGCATATATGTACAGGATAAGTCCTCATTTTTTTTTGTTGGTACAAGGAATCTCTACGAGGCTAAGAAATTAAATGGTGTAAGTCATATTATAATAGAGTCTTAAAATAAAGGTGATCGTATCTGATCAGAAGAATCGTTTGGCCTACGGAGTTATTGGTCAGTAACGGTTGAATGAAGAATATAGGAGGTACCTGCAAGGTACTCTGATGGCAAAGTCAGTAATCAATGAGATCAGAGTGCAAGTAAGAGAGTGTAAGAAGTTCAATACCTGGCCCTCTCGAATAAGATGGTATTTATAGACCCCAGCGTTGGGTCAAGGTCCTCTTAGTGGACTAACGTAGCAGGCCTAGAAGAGGACTGTCATGATTCACGAGTGTGACACCCCGAATTAATTCAAATGTTAGATAATTAGGAATTTAATTATTTAATTAATTAAAGGCTTGATTATTTATATTTTTGGATTTAATTGGATTATTTAATTAAAAAGAAGGGTTGGTGGGGTGAAGAGTAAATAGTGGGTGTGAGGAGAAAATCACTCTACTTTTACTAATTATTAATTTATGAATTTTATTTGGAAATAATAAAAGGAGTATTAAAAGGATTATAAAAAGGAAAAGAAGGAAAAGAAGGTCTTTTTTTGGAAAAATTATTTCACGTAGAATTGGAGAAGAGAAGAGAAGAGGGAAAAAGCCAACGCCGGAAAAGTCGAAGATCATCGCGGTAAGGGGTGATTTCATTCGATTTTAATGCCTTATGGGTTTTGGGAATCAACCGGATGATTGGGTATGTTAGGAAGTTTGATTTAGGTGATTATAGGTTTGTAGGATTAAACCCTATTTTGTGTCGGATTATGGATTTAAAACCGTTAGTGCGTCGAACAACCAATAGGAAGGAAGAAACTATGATGTATGATGTTATATTGGTGTATAATGGTTGTAATTTAGTGTTTCTAATGTTACAAATCGTATGAAAATGATTGGAAGTGAATGAGAATGCATAAGTGTTGTCAAAATAGCAGGTTTTAATTCTGCAGGTCGTGGGAACCGGTTCCCAGTGGGGAGGAACCGGGTTCCCAGTGTTGGAATTTCAAAAATTGGCAATTTTGTACGTGGGAACCGGTTCCCAGTAGGGTAGGAACCGGGTTCCCATACAAAATTCTAGGGGCGTGACTTTTTTAAAAAGTGGGAACCGGGTTGTACCAGGGTAGGAACCGGGTTCCACTATATTGAGTTCAAAAATACTTAAACTTCAAAAATTCATATTTTCTAAACCGTAATCCGATTCGAGTGCCGTTTTCGACATTATTTCTTATATTAAAAATACTATCTTATAAAAAGAAGAAAATATTATTTTTGTGAAAATTATTTTAAAAGTGTCGAGTTCCCGATTTTTGAAACGTTGATGGTTAAGGACAAAGGAGAATGGGTTATGAATTGTTTGATTTAATGAATGAGGACTGATACTTATGCGTTGTGCCTTCTATCCATTAGGATTGAGATGTGATCATGTGATACAATGGTTAGATTGTTTGACAAGTTGAATGAAGATTGACGCTTATGTGATGTTTTCCTTATTGTTTATTCATGATTGTATTGATATCATGTGTTGTTGTCGATGTTGTATATTCATGATGATTGTTGATCTCAGTTGTTATTGTTGTACATATTGGTGATAGTCTTACTAATTGAAGGGTAAGCGTTTGGCATAGTTATGCTTGTGATAATTTATTTCATGATTATGTTGTTATCATGTGATACTCGTTGATGTTGCCATTATGTGGAATTATGTTGTGATCATATGCCGTTGAATTGATGTTGCATGCTTTTATGGTGCATGCATAAGCATTTGTTAATTTGGTTCATTCCCATTGTGCGGAACTGGCTGGATGAGCCAATAGACTTACCGAATTTAGGTAGTGAGGCTTGATTCTTGACCCAATGGTTATGGGCGAATCATGGATTCCATTGTCTTTCCACATGTAAGCGGGCGATGGGTGAACTCGGTTCACGTTTTGGTACCACATGCATAGAGTCTGCATTGCATATGGGGTTGTAACATGCTAGGATGGTTTCCAGTGTTGCAATTTCCATTGTTTGTTATATTACATGTTCATTGTGTGAGATGCCTTTGTGAATTGACTACGACTATGTGTTTTGATAATGGATTAATGTATTCGATTATTCTGTTGTATTTAAAAACGTATAATGCATTTTATATTGGATAGAAATCTCACCCTTACTTTGATGATTTCAGATTTGAAGTGATTAGCTGCTTGGAATCAGTTAGGATAGCTTCTAGAGTCGAGTCATTAGTTAATCCGCGTGTCAGTGTCGTGCTCTGGTAGATGTAACACTGGGGAAACGCTTGATTTGAAATCCTTTTTGGATATTAAATATTAGTTTTGGTTAATGTCTCAATTTATTGTCCTAGAATGATTACGAACGACGTATTCAGGATTTGTTATGTTTCATTTCTGCTGTTAAACATAACCTTAAGTCTGTTTTATTTATTGATTTCCTTCAGTGAAAGCATGGCATCTGTTTGGTTATAATTTTGAAATATATTAAAATTGTGACGCCTCTTGATATGTGTTAAATACTATGATTAACATTTATAAATCACGGGTAATTAGAAGGGGTGTTACAACGAGCGCGTGGGGACCAACACATGGTCCTGCTCTAGAAGGAACTGCTTCGAAGTATCAGGAGATAGTTGCAACAGTCTCCTTGCGTTCCTAGTTGACTCCATGATATTCGGAACGTGAGTGTTGGGTCGAAAATATGCCAAGGCCAGCTGAAGGTACTAAGTCCTTAATTTAAAGGGACAATTCTGGAACTTCGTGGAAAATTCTAGAAGAGAAGGATATAATTTGGTCAAGAATGAGGAATTTCGAAGTCTCAGTCGACCAGTAGGAAGCCATTGATTCTTATGGGTGGTTATCTTGGGTTCGAATGAGTAAGCAGATTGCTGTCAAAGTCGAAGTCAAGAATTCACGTCGAGGCCAACGTTGGAGATTACTCTTAGAGAAATTCAGCATCATTGTCTCAAGGCTTGGACGTAACTTATGGAAGCGGGAACAGTTATTTCTCGAGCGCCGGGGTTCAATTTCAAAGGGAGGTGCGAGCGTGGGCGGTTGATTATAGTTTTGAAGGATTGGGCTCGGAGGGTGGCGGGGATCCTATGGGCGGTTGCCTTCATGTTTAGTTGTAGCCGTCGATTTAGCATAGTCGGTTACTTTGTAAATACTATAAATAAGTCAAACCTCTTGTAATTTGGGTGTTCATTCGTATGATCAAACTGCTTGCAAAAACCCAATTCCGCACTTAAGGAAGAAAGAGTCATGAAAGCTTTGATGTCGTTGAATCACCAACTTTTCAATTAATGCAATTAAGTTTTATTTCAATCTTTATCTAATCGATCTGGTCACTTTCTAACCGTCGAGAAGCATTTTATGTTCTTTTGTTTAAGTTTCACACAAGTCACGCTTTAAGCCTTGAGTCACGAGTCCTTTGCTTGGCTTTCCCGGTTTGGCTGTCGAAAACTCCTTGATCGAGGCTTGATCGTTTAGGTCACGGTTACTTATTTCGACCAAGCCTTAGTTTGTGTGGAAAACCATCATAGTAGTTTCCTTTAGCACACGAACACGGTTCTTGCATAGGCTTCTTGAGCGAGATCTTGTGATCACCAAAACTTAGCACCGTCTTGAGATCAATCAGTCGATCTCGCTAAACCCCTAGTTTAGGACACGGGGAGGATCGGCGGTTGTTTACCATTTCCACGATAAACAAATTGGCACACTGGTGGGACCATAGTGCTAAGTAACAGCGTGTATGAGACTTAGGAGTGGGAGTTTTACCAAAAATACAACAAACCTCCTAGGGAGACACAAGTGGGATGTCTAATCCCCGGGTATTAACAGGATCGCGAAATCCTGCGGGATCTTTACCTTCAAACCCCGTATTGGAGGAAATCGTCCAAAGTCAACCACAAACAACGAATCACGATACCACGATTCCTCGATACGCGTCGGGACATCCCTATGGGATGCGGAGGGCGATCGATGAGGATTTCCATCATAACTAACCGTCCGTCCTTTGTCTTGGCGAGATGGATGATAGCAACCATGAAATGGTTAATATGTTAACCAATCAAATGGGTAATGTCTTCAATCCCATAGTGCAAGAGGCGTGAAACCAATAGATTATCATGAAACTAACCTTAGTGATTGCACTGGCCAGCGTTTGTGTAATTTCCTAGGGCCCCAAGATCTGGTTCGACCGGCGAGATGGTGCCACCAGCGCTGAGGCAAGACAATTTGCCCAAGCCCAGATAAACATGGGCGGTGAAAATATTCATCGAGGCGGGAGCGAAGACCACGAGAAATGTGGCCTTAGCATGACCTAGAGTAGTGATTCAGGCGGCCCTGGGAGGTGACCGAGGTCCTTGAGGATATTCGACGAGAGGAAATTGCATCGAGGGTAACCTCTCGCTCGTCGAGAAAGAATCATGGCTAGGAATGGCCTAAACACTCTGCGAGGCCAACATATTCATCACCTTTGGTGACTATATCCTGCGATGAAAACCTAGAGGATGGAAGACACCAAAATATACTAAGTTTGGGAGAGGCAGGAGAATCGACCGTCGAACATATAGCTAGATACCTAACCGAGTCGGGATATGGCTAACAATGAGGTCTTAGGTCTTAGAATCAAACATTCCCTCATCCTTAACCAAAGCGCGTTTACAGTTTACGACTCGCCTCCAAATTCGATCGACAATTGGTGAAACCTTTGGAGAAAATATGTTCCATGGCGTTTATGAGGACATTGAAAATCGGTTTGGTCGAACTATCCGACATCAAGCGAAAGTTGCTGAGACCATCGGCGACTATCTTAATAGGTTTAGGTCCTAAAAGCTAGGTGTTTCACCCAAGTGCTGAGCATGAGTTAGTCGGGATGGTGCTTTGGAGGTTTAGATTATTCCATCGGAAGAAATCGATCCCACATTTGTGAAAAGTATGTCACGATTAGCATGAGGGTTCGACACCTAGGCGTCGGAGTCGAGAAAGTTAGACACACTAAGGCTAAGGTCAAGAAAGAGAGTGGCTTATATGAGCTATGGCGACCAAGCCCATATATGAGGCAAATTATATCTAGCCCGAAGGCGAGAGATAGATTTGGGTGAAATGAAGCCGAGGACACCTTATGAATGCAAGTCACTTTTCCCCTCAAAAGGAAAAAGTTTGTCCGTCGAGAGTAGCTCAAAATTTCCTGCCAAAACTTACACTTTTGATGTTAGTAAATGTGAGGAGATATTTGATGCATTAGTGAAAGATGGTCAGATTTTAATTCCCGTGGGTGCTAAAATGCCACCACTAGAGCAAAGACAGAAAAGAGGTTTTTGTAAATATCATAACTTTCTTGGTCACACTACTTCTCAATGTGTTCTTTTCAGGGATCTGGTCCAAAAATCGCTGCAAGAAGGCCGTCTAAAGTTCACCTCCAGGAGGATGAAGATTGACTCCAGGCCATTGAGGCAAGAAGAGGCCTTGTTTACTGAGGTTGCGGAAATCAACGTGGTAGATGTTGAAAATTTCTCCGAAGATAATATGGTCGAGGAAAGTGAAGGGGAAAGTCCGTTAGTCAAGATGGCTGACGTTTACCCAAAACCTGAAGAGGAGCTGCTGGATTTCCTCAAGCATTTGAAGCCAAGGCTCATTGTAGGTTTGTGCCCAAGATCGGCCACTCACGGAGACAGTGTGTCGAAAACTTGATTCTTTGCGGTTGAGGGGAGACAACAGTGGAATAGAAGGGATCCTAAAACGCCCACATCAAACCTAAGACTTCGTTCCCCCTGCGATGCTCCAAAGGATACTTGGATCAAGCCTCGATTAGGTGTTGAAACTTCCAATCTTTCTTTAAAGGAGGCTAAAGGCCGTCGGTGATGGTCGTGAAGTTATTCTCGAGAGGAAAAGTCATGTCTGAGAATTACATGGGGAGGAACCCTATGAGCCGAACTCAATGGGCGTTTCAGAGGAAGAAGCGGTGAAAGGTTATTTAGCTGCTTTTTCTTGAAGATGCCAAAGAAAGAATGGCAACCGAGAAGAGATACAAAGTTAAGGTGGATCGGTTGTGAAGCAACAGATTAAAAATATGTTGGCAAACCTGTTGCCAAAAGATTCAGCAAGGTTACTAGCGATTTAGCCTCCAGTGCGAAGCAAGCCGACGTCTTGGTCAATGTTGTCACTATGTTGCTGTAGAATACAATGTGCTTGCTTATGTGGAGAACTACGGCGAGGTCGAGGTGAATTGGCTTCTCATAAGCCAACGTGCTACTTCGTGATGGATAATGGTTACTGTCGAGAACCGGATGCTTTCTTGAAAAACGACATGGCCATGAAGAGCCATTTGAAGCCTCTGGCGATCGGGGCAAAGTCCAAGATGTCGCTTGAACAAGGTCTTTGGTGGATTGTGGTTCTACAGTTAACATTATGCCTTACCATACTCTGAAGAAAATCGGTATGTTGGACACCGACATCAGAACTCATAACGTGGTCTTATCAGACTACGAAGGAAATACAAAGAATACCGTGGGGGTGATCCAGGTCAACATCACTGTTGGTTCAGTATCAAGGCAAACCATTTTCATGGTCATCAGAGGGAAGCCTAGTTACAATCTGCTGGTTGGTCGAGAGTGGCTTCATGGTGTCGGGGCTGTGCCATCATCTATGCATCAGCGCCTGATAGTTTGGAGAGAAGACGACATTGCGGAAAATATCAATGCTGACCAAGGATATTTCTTGGCTGATGTCAACCATGTCGGTCAGCGATTCGACATGGTGGCTAATATTGCCCCGTGCCTTCCAGCTGAAGAAGGATACCAGAGTTTGTCTGAGTCTTTTGTATCTTTGAGGCTACATGGAACTCATGGCTTTGTTTGGGACGTGGAGCCTATAGAATATTTATATCACGAGACCTAGCGTCTCTTGGTACAGGCAACCAACCTCGACGATGTCGAGGTTAGAAGCCTTACAAAGTTTCGTATGTTGCGAAAACAAGATCAATTCGGCCACTGGGTGAGGCAAACTGGCTGTTGTAGCCAGCAACGGTTGGTTGTCAAATGAGGTTAATATGGTTCTTGAGCCAAAATCAAACATACAAATGTCGAAAGAGGCGTCGAGAGCATCGTCTAGATTGCATATCTGACGAAGAACACTTTAGGGTTCGAGAAAGATCCTATGGCGCCGGAAAAATGCACACAAGATCCTTGAGGAGGTCGACCTTGGCGAAAAGGAGATAAAAGGCCCATATATAAGCGCCAACATCGACCCGAACTAAAAATGAAGGTAATCTCTTTGTAAAAATTTAAAGATTGTTTTGCATGGGATTATAACAAATGCTGGTTTAAGGAAATTTGGTGGAACACAAACTACCAATGAAGAGATGGGGAGTAGGTGGCAGGCGCCTCGGCGCTCCTCTCTGTGGTTCGAGAAATAAAAGAGGAGATCGAAAGACTTCTCAAGAGCAAGTTCATTCGAGCTGCAAGGTATGTCAGTGGTTGGCAAACATTGTGCGGTCCTTAAAAGAATGGCAAACTTAGAGTGCATATTGATTTTAGGAATTTAAATCTGCTACTCCAAAGATGAATATGCCATGCACATTGTTGAAATACTTGTCGATTCAGCTGCGGATTTCAATATCTAAGTATGCTTGATGGTTATCTTGGTTATAACCAAATCTTTATTCGAGAAGAAGATGTGCAACGGCTTTCCGTTGCCACAGGCGTTAGGCACCTATGAATGGGTGGTAATGCCATTCGGCCTGAAGAATGCCGGAGCCACGTATCAAAGGGTAATGAATTCGATGTTTCATGATTTTATTGAAGATTTCATGCAGGTTTATATCGACGACATCGTGGTTAAGTCGAACTCTGGTCGGCCTTTATCATCTGCGAAGATCGTTCGAGAGAATGAGACAATATGGATTAAAGATGAATCCATTGAAATATGCTTTTTGTGTGCAGGCAGGAGATTTCCTTGGCTTTGTGGTGCATAAAAAGGACATTGAAGTCAATCATACGAAGACCAAAGCCATCATGGACGTCGCGCCTCCGTCAAATAAAAAAGAACTTCAGTCATTGTTGGGGAAAATAAACTTCACAGGCGTTTCATCTCCAATTTAAGTGGAAAGACTAAGGTGTTTTCACCACTGCTTCGACTGAAGAATGAAGAGTTCATCTGGCATAAAGAGCATCAGGAGGCTTTTGACAGAATCAAGGCATATTTAGTGGAGCCTCCTGTGTTGGTACCTCCAGTGTGGAATAAGCCTATGAGGTTGTATATAGCAGCCTCAGATTCGACAATAGGTAGCATGTTAGTACAAGAAAATGTAAATGGTGTCGAAAGACCAATTTATTACCTTAGTCGAATGTTGAATGATGCTGAAACTAGGTATAGTGATATCGAAAAACTATGCCTTTGTTTGTATTTTTCTTGTATCAAATTGAAGCAATATATAAAGCCGGATTGGCGTATGTTTCTTCTCATTTTGATATAATTAAGCATATGTTGTCAAACCAATTTTGCATAGTCGAATTGGTAAATGGGCCTAACACTTACTGAGTATTCCCTAACATGCGCCATAAAGGCCATGAAAGGACAAATTGTGGCGATTTCTTGGTGACCACTCCATTATGGCCATGCCACAAAATTATGTTGGTTTTGTTCCATGGAATACTTGACAGTTCACCATAAAATGGAGCTGGTATAGGGGTAGTCATAATTTCACCAAGTGGAATTCGGCCGAGTTCAAATATGCCATCGGCATGTGCACTAACAATGAGGCGGTATGAAGCTTTGATCACTGGACTTGAGCTGCTGCTAGGCCGGGGCAAGGAATGTTGAAATTATGGGTGACTCGAGCTAGTAGTAAAGCAAGTGTCGAAGGAATACAAATCGTCAAAACAAACTTAATCATGTGCCGTGCTAGCGATAAGGTTGTTCAAGCAATTTGAGCAAGCAAGCATCAGCCACATACCGCGAGGAAAATCAAGAGCGAATGATTTGGCGCAAGAAGCCTCTGGTACAAAGTGATGCAGAAGATGAGGAAAGCATCCCGACAAGAGAAAGGCGAAACAGGCATATGTTTGTGTCGATGTGCATAGTAAACATGTAAGCCCATGAACCGGACACAAAATGAAATGGCTGCTAATACGTTATGGTGTCTATTGGCCCTCGATGATGAAAGACTGCATTGAGTTTGCTAAAGGGTGCCAAGAATGTCAGGTGCATGGGGGCATTCAACATGTTCCTGCCAGCGAATTGCATGCCATTGTGAAACCATGACCATTTAGGGGATGGGCGTTAGATGTGATTGGGGAAATTAAACTAGCCTCGTCAAAACAACAAAGATACATCTTGGTGGGAATCGACTATTTCACAAAATGGGTCGAAGCGGTGGCATTGAGGAATGTCGACCAGGAAGCTGTAATTGATTTCATCCAGAACCATATCATTTACAGATTTGGGGTACCTGAGACAATCACCACTGACCAAGGGACGATATTTGTGGGGCAAAAGATGCAAACTTTTGCACAAGAAGTTGGGATCAAACTACTAACATCTACCCCTTACTATGCACAAGCAAATGGCCAAGCGGAAGCGGCCAACAAGGTAATAATTAGCTTGATTAAGAAACAGGTGGGCAAAAAACCTAGAAACTGGCATCAAACGCTAGATCAAACATTGTGGGCTTGTCGAACGTCTCCAAAAGAGGCTACGGGAACCACACCGTTCCGGTTAACATATGGTCACGACGCGGTACTGCCAGTCGAGATACATGTCCATGCGGTGAGAATTCAAAGACAAAACGAGATACCCACAGAAGACTATTGGGCTATGATGGCTGATGAGCTAGTCGATTTGGATGAAGAGAGGATGTTAGCCTTTGATTCCATAACAAGGCAAAAAGACAAAATTGCCAAGGCCTATAATAAGAAGGTAAAGACAAGTTCGCCGTCAATGATCTCGTGTGGAAAGTAATCCTACCTATGGATAGGAACGATAGGGTTTTAGGGAAGTGGTCACCAAATTGGGAAGGACCATTCAAGATAATCCAAGTATTCTCAAACAATGCATATGAGCTTGAAGAGTTGGCCTTGGATCGATCCTAAGAGTAAATGGTAAGTACCTAAAAGGTATAAACCAATCACGCGAAATAACTATTTCGACAACTTAGAGAACAAAGTCGAAAGATAATTTGGAGAAAGAAGTTTCGACACAAAAAATGACGAGCGGTACCATGAGGCATGCACATTGCTTGCTATGATGCATAGCGTCCTAATGGACTTACCGCAATGCGGTAAGCCGTGATCGAGTTGAGCTAATTTACTCTTGGAATCACCAACAGTAGGTTGATATATACGCCACCAAGTGTCAAATTCTTTGAATGCAGAGATATTGGGGCTTGAATTCGTAAAGGTGAGTTGTGGGGGCTTTAGTGCAAACATTGTCATAATCATCTTGATGACACCCAAGGACTATTGGCAAACACTCCATTGAGGAGACCGGGGGACTCGAAAATGGATTTAGGAAGAGTTTGCAAAGCCAAATTAGCGAGCCACGAGTTGGGTTGGTATGCCACAAGGCTTGGTTTGTCACCATTAAGTGCATAAGATAAAGAACAAAGTCAACACTTGAGTCGAGGAAGTTGATGGCAGCTGAGGATATCTGGCGTCTGGGATAAAATTGCGGCAATAATAGGAGAGACTTTGGATTTATGCGAAAAAGGGGCTAGAGGCAGTCGAAGTCACCTTTTTCAACATGGCATTGAACATAACTTCAAGAATTGAGGCCTCACTCTATTCTCAATAGGGATGCTTGGCGGCGGCCGTTCCATACACTATAGTCTGGGCACGAGGTACCAGCCCGGTCGATCAAGTGCATGCTACCTTCTGTTTTGAAAGGTTTCCTTATTGGGAGCATTATCCATCTTGGAGAAGCATAGGGGGCCATGGAATAGCCATTTTCTTGGGGTCAATAACATGAGCTTTTATTTGGCCTGATATCATCGATGAAGAATAGAGTGAGGCGGGATGAGGTCGAATATGGAAACTAGGGTACCATTGTGTAGGTGGCTAGCAGTGGCATGTGCCTTAGTGACCCACAGACCTATTGCGAGAATATATGGCGTGCTAACCAATATGCCAAAACATGCTCCTCGTCACGAGATCTCATCGTGTTCTTGTGATGATGCTCGCAAAGCGGTATAAGATGGAGATCACTTGTGCCAACATTAGGCGCATAGGAATATAGGTGCGTCTCGATGGTTTAAAGTTCACCACCTAACTTCGTATCGATGATGGCCGCGGTCAAGGAGAGTCAGTCATCATTCCACGACGATGTGGAACGTATTGGTAGTGCCTCCCGGAAGAAGATAGCAGCCACCAACTGTCTGCTTGTGGGGTAAGGAATACCGATTCTCATTTGTAACAATGGGTAAATCCCAAGCTCTTCCCATTGTTTCCTTTTATTGAGTTCTAAACGGTCCATCCAAGCACGAATTTGGGACAATTGATAGGGAGGTGGCCCTAAACCTAAAGTCTTCTGAAGAAAGGATAAAGATGGGGTCCATGAGAAAGAAACCAGACGTTGGTGACTAGTGGGAGACATGCATGTTATGTGCACGTTGCAAGAAGCGAGGTGCCCTAGAAGGTAGAGGACCGAAGCAGGATTGCCAAGTTGACCAAGGTTGAAGGGATTATTACAGGATTGCCAAACCTTCGCTTTTCAACGGAAAATGGTGGTTCGAGATATGGGGTTTGCGTTCACATAGAAAAGGCGATACACGGAGGCTGGGCGGAGGTGGCCAAGGTGGCGTTTGTCTTCGTCATGCAGGAAAGAAGAGAGTCGGCGATGTATGGTGATGAGAAGAATGAAGATGATGAGCAGTGGCAAGTGAAGGATCGTATGAAGAAGCGGGGCGAAAAGAGTGAGGAAATCGTGGAAAGGCTATTTATAGCCACTCACAGAGGAAAGGCGGGAGAGTTAGTGGGGCATGGTGCCGAATCGTGGCCGATGGATGTAACACGTGGAGGCAGATGGAAGTAGGCGTGTGGGCTTTGAAGCGAGTTGGAGCATTCGGTCACGTCTCATTTAATGTTCACGATTTGAAACTTAGCGTTCTCTTTGGGTCATGATTACGTGGCGTCGGCGATAGGATGGTCACGGTGTACCACGTTTTGGAAAGAAAGAGTGGTTATAGAGCTGGTGTTTTGACCAATTTTCATAGATGCCATTGTTATCTCGAGGGCCGCGGGCATTCAAAGTATTTTGCAAAAATTTAGAACATCGATCGTGTGTTGAAAATGGCATCTCGGGGGCATTTTGTTGGGTCGAAAATATGCCAAGGCCGTTGAAGGTACTAAGTCCTTAATTTAGGGACATTAGGAACTTCGTGGAAAATTCTAGAAGAAGGATATAATTTGGTCAAAATGAGGAATTTGAAGTCTCGGTGACCCGGTAGGGAAGCCATTGATTCTTATGGGTGGTTATCTTGGGTTGAATGAGTAAAGCGATTCTTTGTCGAGTCGAAGTCAAGAATTCACGTCGAGCCAGTTGGAGATTACTCTTAGAGAAATTTAGCATCATTGTCTCAAGGCTTGGACGTAACTTATGGAAGCGGGAACAATTATTTCTCAGGAGCGCGCCAGGTTCGAATTTCAAAAGGAGGTGCAGAACGTGGGCAGTTGATTATAGTTTTGAAGGATTGGCGCTCAGAGAGGTGGCAGGATCCTATGGAGCAGTTGCCTTCATGTTTAGTTGTAGCCGTCGATTTAGCATAGTGGTTACTTTGTAAATACTATAAATAAGTCAAACCTCTTGTAATTTGGGAATGTTCATTCATGATCAAGCGCGCAAAACGCCCAATTCCGCACTTAAGGAAGAAGAGTCCGCCAAAGCTTTGATGTGCGTTGAATCACCAACTTTTCGATTAATGCAATTAAGTTTTATTTCAATCTTTAATTAATCGATCCGGTCACTTTCTTCTAACCGTCGAGAAGCATTTTATGTTCTTTGTTTAAGTTTCGCACAAGTCACGAGCTTTAAGCCTTGGTCACGAGTCACTGCTTGGCTTGATTTGGTACGAAAAGCTCCCTTGATCGAGGCTTCAGTCGTTTTAGGTCACGGATTACTTATTCGACCAAGCCTTAGTTTGTGTGGAAAACCATCATAGTAGTTTCCTTTAGCTGTCGAACACGGTTCTTGCAAACTTCTTGAGCGAGATCTGTGATCACCAAAACTTAGCACGTCTTGAGATCAATCAGGTCGATCTCGCTAGTAACCTAGTTTAGGACACGGGGAGGATCGTGGTTTTACCATTTTCACGATGCAGTGAGGTTACGCCTACAGTGCTGTAAATGCATTCGGTGTCCGATCAACATCGTCCTCAAGGGAAGAGGTCTTGTAGACCTAGGAGCCTTGCTCATCCCAATGGCCCTCGCGGAGAGGTATGTAGCCGAGCAAGAGTAGATGAGCATGGCGTGGTCAAGGGACGGGCAAAGGAATTTTCCACCAATGCCTCTGGATTGGGCCTAAGCGGATATGGGCCTAGAGTTGGATAACTCGGACCTAGTCTGGAACAGGAGCCCCCCAAGTCGTTGCTCCTAGGAGGAGGAGCTATGACTTAAGGTCAGCTCGCACGTCGGCGGATGTTGAGGTATCTAGTCTGCTTGAGAGGGAGTTGTAACGCTTTTGTTGTGTCATGTGGCATAGAACTTTTAGAGTAATAATGGGCTAGGGGCGGGTCATAATTACTCTAAGGGATATGGGCGGCGAGGAGGTAGATAGCTGACACGTTATCTGAAGAGATGTTTCATTTTCTGAAGTGACGTTTCGTCTCCCGTGCAGCCTTTATAAGTAGTCTCCTCGTGTCATTTTAATACTTTTCAAAAATTTGCTCTCCTCGTCTCTCAGTCTTTTCTCAGCTCCACCACCATCTCCGCCGCGACATCCGTCGTTCTTCACCTAAATCATCCAAGTAAGTACTACATTTCTTCGGATTCCCGCTCTTTTTATGTTTTCTGGTGTGTTCTACTCGGGGTCTTCATAGATTAGGTGTGGTTTTACCCCTTTTGACGTTCCCACATCGAGACGTTCATAGTTCATGTTTCTGGACGGGAAATTCATCTATTCTTCGTCAGATTCATAGAGATGGGCGAGTGATTCATCCTCTCCTCGTCGGATTCATGAATATGGTCGAGGTAGATTTTAAATTTCTTTTAATGGGTCCTTGGATGCGCTCGTGCCTCGACGGATTTCCTCTTTGTGGGTTCGGGAACGTGCTCGGTCTCACCCCCCTTTCGCTTGTTCTGCGGTGGAAGGGTGGATTTGATTTTGCCCATCGAATTCACTAGTTTCCTCTACTTACAGGTGAAATGGTCGAGAAAGATGAAGTGGTCCACACCGACGAGGAAATCTCTATCGAGGACGCCGACGCCCCCAAAACGGAGGGTTTAGGGGAGAACCTGAACCCCAGTCGACACTGTGACTACCGAGGACCTGGCTTGAGTTGGGCCGGAGCCTTGTGGAAAAGCTTCTGTGTTCTCTGACCTGTGCCGCTGATCATTCCTGGTCATTGAGTATGAGGGCGACAAGATGAATTTGAGAGAAACTTTAAGATATATGTTCCCCCGACCGAATCTAGAATTTGTTTGGTTTTCGCGGAAGATTACATGCCTATGTATGAGATCTTCTTCAAGGATCTGGGGATTCGCCTTTCCTTCAGTGATTTCAGATAGGCGTTTTTACTCATCTCTCTCTGCATCCATCCCAACTGCACCCAAATGCCATCACTTTCATCTGAGCATTCGAGATCATATGCCGATACTTGCAGATAGGGGGCAACCATCCCGCTGTTCTTCCGAATCTTTCACCTCCAACGTCAGTCCAGGTGTGGAAAGCATAGTTGGGTCTTGTTAAAGCAATCCAAAAGGCTGTTTAGAATGTCTATGAATTTTGTTCGGGATTTCAAAGACAAATGGTACCTCATGCAACCTACGTATCAAGAAGCTGTGGATTCGTTACTCGAGTGAGCCACGATCGTTGATGAAGAAGGGGAGGCCTATTATACCGCGGAGGAAACCCGGAGACAGGGTGATTCTCAAAATTCCTTTCCAATGAACTCGGGCTCATTTCGAACACGCACCCGGGCTCTACCATACTGCGAAGGACAGGTTGGATAGGGACGATGAGAACTCCCTTAACATATTAAACAAGTTCGTCCATGGTTTCTTTCCTGCTCGCTATGTAGATCGTGAGGGGAACAATATCCTTGATGCAAAGGGGGAAGTTCAATATGAACATCGCCCGATCAATACCAAGGCCCTGGTCGAGTGCAAAACCTAGAGGAATGCGGTGTTCGTGCTAGGTCTACTGAACAATGCTTGTCCATTTGTGCGGTGATATTCCGATCTTCTACTGACTTGTGCTTCTTTGTGTTTTGCAGGAAAAATGGCTGATCGTAAGGAGCGTCTGTTGAAGCTGAGCCACGACATCAAGAATACCAAGAGGTTGGTCAAAGTTCCTCAGCGGGCACGTAACACGGTGAAGGCTGACTTTGTAGGATTTTTGTATCCAAATGTGCGGATAGCAAGAGTCGCCACCGACTTTTATTTTATCCAATTAAGGGAAGGTAAAAGTAGCAGAAAAAGACCTTCGTTAGATTACGAGTTCGGGAGAATGGTTATGAAAAGGAAGGTATTAGCACCCTTTCCATCCATGATTTATTCACGGGCTCTTAGTTGCTCTAGATTACCTTTTAAAATTGCTTTCGTGTGTTTGACAAAATGTTTTGAAAAGGCATTTCGCTTTGACTTTGTAATGACTCATGTAGGAGTGTATACAAAGTGTTAGGAAATGTTTTTGTTTTGAAAATTTGAACTTTGAAAAAGTGTGTGGTGTGAAAAGCATTTGATAGAGCAAGCAACTAAGAGACTTATTTACCCACTCGAATTGGTCATTTTGTTGTACTTCTACATTCCTTTAGAATAGCGCTAGCCATACCATTAGTTAGTAGGTAGCTCCATTCGTTGGATGTAAGCGGGACATTCGAAGGGACATCGGATGGTCATAGAAGGCAACTTGTAGGAAGTATCCTAGCACATTCGAAGGACTATCATCATTTTCGTGGCGACAATCGAGGTCAAGATCATGTATTCGGAGGCGACATCGTGGGTCTTATGATCTTTGTATCGAAGGGACTATGATGATTTGTTTGGAAGGCAGCGGTGCTAGAATACCTCTACGTTCGAGGACATGACCATTTTAAATCGAAGGCATCGAGAATTACCTAAGGGTGCGTGTGTGAAAGAGGTGTGTCAAATTCAGATATTTTATCTTGAAAATTAGTGTGAGCTATGTCAATTATTATCTTGCCATACGCTAATTACTAGCAATTGATAAGGGTGCGGAAAGTAAAATCACGGAATGTAAAGTGCGGAAGGTAAATCCTCACGCTATTACATGGCTTTAGGGCAGATACATAATTTAAAATGCGGAAAATAAAATCCTAATTAAACTATTACAACCCATGAGCAATTACATTATTGGAAAAATAAAGCGATAAAAGAAAAACGTCCGAATCGGAGCAACACGTGAAAGAATAAGAAAATCGGAAATATGATAAAATGAAATAAGAGAAAAATGTTAGAAAAATGCAAATTTAATATGAGAAAATTAATATATCTGGAAATAAGATAAATATATTAAAATAATTTTTTGGGATTTTTTGGAAAAGATTTAATAATTAAAATGCAATTTATAATGATTTAAATGCTAAAATATAAATAAAATAAATATGCATGCAAAAATTATATTTTTAAATTTATTAAATTAAATAAAGATTTTATGAAAATAATGTAAAAGAAAAATATTTTTGGTAATTTTTTAATGCAGAATAAAAATCATGAAAGTTAATTAAAATGAATGAAAATATTAAAATAGAAAAAGTATGAAAAATATGCAAGTTTTGGAAAAAAGAATGGAAACCGGTGCTAGCAGGATTCGAACTGGGAACACAAGCCTCAAACCCTGAAAACCAATGTGACCAGCGGCTGGGCGTGTCAAGTGTTTGGAAGCGGGTGGAGTGGAATACATTGCTTCCCCATTGCCTCATCCTTGGCGCCAGCGTCGTCTTCTCCGATTAAATATTTGAAAATCCAGCGTCGGCATTGCTCGGCGCTATGTTCTGGAAAAAGCGAAAATCAAGCACGCATAATATAAATAAGTTCTAAGACCATGGATCGATTCCTCGGGTCATTAGGTTCGATGGCATATGTCTCATTGTCCAATTTTTCTTAATAGAGAAACCTAAAACATGCTCCGGAACCTAACTATGGCATCGAGCTTAGTCATGAAAATGCAATTAAAGTACCCGAGAAGCTTGCAATCTTCCTACTAATCACAAAAACAAACACAAAACATGTTAAATATGCATGAAGAAATCGATTTTGGATTTTCAAGAACAAACCGATTTGATTTCTTGATTCTGGATGGTTTTGATGATGTAAAGTATCTGGATCGATTCGATGGTACAAGGAACAAGATGGAATGCTCGAATTGGTACGTGGATGGTGGAACTAGGATTGCTAGTTGCTTGAGGACATTTTGACTTTAGGTTAGGGTTTGTGGAGCAATTTTTCGTTCTTTCTTGATAGGTATGCATCATATATTTATATTGGATGGATTTGGAATGGTTTTGGAAAGAATTGATCAATATTCAATGGAAATCAAATTTGATATTCTCATGAAATCAAATTTTCAAATTTGTCAATTTCAATCAATCTTGCCAAATTTGATCCAATTTGAAATTGCTGGCATTTGTGAGTTAATTGGACCTTAAGGAAAGAATAAAATCAATCTTTGCCATTAATTTCAATTTTATAATTTATTTTAAGATTTAATTTGCATTTAAATGAATAAATTACAAATTAAATAGAAAAATAAATCAAAAATTCGTGGCTTTGGGCTTGGACACTCCTAATTGCTTGAGGAACAAGTTAGGATGAAGAAAAAGTAGGCCCATTTGCAAAAGATTTGATTTTTTGAAGTATCTCTCTTTGTGCATTCTTCCAAAATTGCCCAACTTGTAGATGGTGTAACTTGCTCAATTTTCCACATTTTTGAGTGTTCTTGGACTTTTTGGAAAGCTCTAAGAGTCCTCTAACCAATGTCTTTGGTCTCATCTCAATTGGAGTTACCATGCTCAAAATATCTTCAAAACAAAAAGTTGACTTTTTGTTGACTTTGAAAATGACCTGTAATGTTTTGAGCTATACCTCTCAAATGAAGCATTTTTTGGACATTCTTGTGAGACATGAAGTTGTAGAAATTGAATTTCCTTCAAAACAAGAGGTGGTGGAAAATTTCGAGAAAGTATGAGAAAGTTATGATCGGTCAAAGTTCAGTTGACTTTTCATCTAGAAACCCTAATTTAGAAAGTTTGACTTTTGGGCAAATCTTGAGTTTTCTTGATGAATCATGATCAACCCTTGATCAAATGATGAATGTAACTTCAAAATGAGGATGTTGACCAAAAATCAGAAGTTTTGACTGTATGTTGACCACAATTGACTTTTTGTCCAATACAGATTTTCAACCATCGAACCATTATAGAAACTTGACTTGTGAGGCTTGAAACTTGACATGGAGAATCTTTGAAGCATATGAGGAGGCATGAAGACCATTGGAGATGTTGAAATCCATCTTGACTTGAGAGATACCAAACCTAGTTTGGGTTGATTGTCTAGGAGAGAGTTTGTCGATCACTCTTGAGGAATCCTTGAGTATGGATGTATGAAATCTCTTGAGTAGATGGAGGGCAAATTTTGGGGTATGACACTGCCCTGTTCAATCTTCTTGTCTTGGAAGGGTTAGATTGACATGCTTGTCTTCGTGACACAGGAGGTGAAGATGATTGAACACCAAATTTAAATTTGCACTGTTGGTGGATGATGCGGGAATGGGCTTCGGATGCCATTTGGAGAAGTTGGAGACTTATTTGGGGGCAGAGTCGTCGCGCTAGACTCGGGGTTGTTAATAGGAGGCGGAAGATGGGCTTAAGATGCCATCTAGAAGGTCGATCTTTGGAGGGTGAGTCGTCGTTAGACTACATAGATGTTCTGGAATGGAGAGGAGATGGGCTTAAGATGCCATCCGAAGTCGTCACGTTAGACTTCGTGTTCACTTTAAATGAAGTTATTGGTGCGTATTGATTTTTAACCATATATGCAGCATTCGATAGTGAAGAGATGTTGACAAATAGTCGGAGATGGGCTTAAGATGCCATCAAGGCAAGCGGAGTCGTCACGCTAGACTCTGCGATTCTTGTTGATAATCGAATAAATCTTCGCGATTACTACGGGAGAGATTGTAGTTGGCGAGAATGTGGATAGCTTCCTGTTGTGCATCGGTGTTGATCCATTGCACATTATCGGAGGATAACCCGAGGTGGTCTTTGGATAGTTTTCCGTCGGTTCGGGGCTTAATCTGGACCGTCGTCGGGAGGCGGTCTTCGGATAGTTTTCCGTCGGCTCGGGGCTTAATCACGGACCTGTTCGGCGGTCTTTCAGATAGTTTTCCGTCGGCTCGGGGCTTAATCTGGACTGTTTGCGTCGAAATGACATTACTGTTTGGAGAAAACAAGAGAAACTTTGATAGAATATTTGTTAGTCTTATGCAAAGTATGATGCATGGCGGTGTATATGAATGACATATGCATGAATTATGACTTTATGAGAAATGTATGAATGATGAATGTTGTGATATTTCAAAACATATCCATCTTGAAGAAGATGCGGATATTACATTTGAAGATTTCGACTTACGCACGGGGAATAGAGTAGGTGAGAACCACCTTTTGAAGGAGAAGAAAGATATCTTGGATTCCTCCGATGCACTATCGACCAAGTCTTGGGCCTAGACGTTGTTGAGGAAGGTAGAGATTTGAGAGGCTCGTTGTCGGAGATCTCATATATAGACCTGCTTGAGGAGAGTGGGGAGGCGATCTGTTGAGGACCTTGTATGTAGATCCTGTGAGGAAATTTAAGAGGCGCTCTCTTGGGGATTCAGAGTGTAGATCTCATTGGAGAGCATTTGATGGTTCTTTGAGAGACGGGCTTGAAGAGTCAGGTCCGTTGTAATCTCGGGTGGGGAATAAAGGTGTATGTTTCCTCCGATGCACTATCGACCAAGTTTTGAGTGCTGATACTGCTGCGGGGAAGGAGAATTGAGAAATATCACGGGGTGAAGTGTTCTTGCTTGGAGGCGATGTAACGTTGCTCGATTGAGTGGAATTCTGCTCGTGGATTCCCTTATACTCCATTGGGGAGGTGTGTTGTGGGTGACACCTTTATGCTCTGTGGGGAACTATTCGTTGACTTTCGTCGTCATCCCATTCCGGAACACAGTAAGTACTTTTGCATATTCACTTTTGTATGTTTGTGATCAGATTCTTATTGTCAAATCGTATAATCATTCAAAGCAAGCGTTGGACTTATTGCAAACAACAACGAAATTGTAAAGAGAAAGCTTGCGTTTATTTGAAAGGTGGCGTATGGCCAAGTGGTTTGTACACAAGAAGGTAAAAGCTATGCGAAACAATCTCGTTAAGTTCCAACTATGCTAGTACTCATATATTTCGACTATCTCATCTCCTTGCTGTCGGTAGAAAGTGAGTAGTGATCTTCGCCATTTGAATCTTGAATGTTGATAGTAGTGCAGGCGGTGATCGGAAGAGACATAGTAAATGCGCTTAAATCTAACTTTTGCCTAGACCGCCCTTTGGGTTTTAGGTCTACCGGATACCCTTTTTGCCCAAACGCCTTTTCGGGTTTTCGACTTGGGTGTACATGTTTTGTATATATCCTTAATTTTTGCCCGAACCTTTTGGTTCGCGGGATCCCTTATTTTTGCCTAGGCTCGTCGACCTAGCGGGTCTCTTTTATCGTAGTATTTTTGACTATGTCTGCGTTCACGGGTGTGGGAAGTCTTCACCATCCATGGTGCTAAGTATCATAGCTCCGGGAAAATCATCTTGACTACAAATGGTCCCTCATGGGTGGGAGTCCATTTGCCCACAGGATCACCTTGTGGAAGAATGATGCGCTTGACTACTAGATCACCGACTTGGTAGACTCGGTGCTTGACCTTCTTGTTAAATGCTCGATCATTCGTTTACGATAAATCATCCATGGCGGATGGATGAGTCGTTTCTCATCAATCAAATTAATCGGTCGGCGAGTGGACCCATCGTCTTCGCTAACTACGCTTCTGGAGGACTACGGTTGAGGTATCGAACCTCGATGGGTAAGGCGGCTTCCATACCGTATACAAGAGAGAGGGGTTGCCCTGTTGATGTTCGTCTTTGAAGTCGATAACCATGAAGAGCAAATGGTAACATTCATGCCAATCTTTGTAAGTCACCGTCATCTTACGTATAATCTTCTTAATGTTCTTGTTGGCGGCTTCCTGCGCATTCATCTTAGCCGATATGGAGAAGAGTTGTGATGTTTGATCTTGAATTGCGTGCGAGTTCGGTGATCATCTTATTGTTGAGATTGGAACCGTTATCGTGATAATCCTTTCGGGAGTGCCATACCGACGGATAAGATTATGCTTGATGAATCGAGCCACTACATTCTTGGTAACGGATGCATGCGGTGCTTACCCATTTGGTGAAATAGTCAATTGCCACAAGGATGAAGCGATGTCCATTGGAAGTCGTGGGCTTAATCTCTCCATCATGTCAATGCCCACATTGCGAAGGCCACGGAGAAGTTAAAACATTGAGATGCGGAGTGCGTGCACTTTGTCGGCATAAATCGGCATTTGTGACAAGATCGAGCATAAGCGGTGACAATCACTTCCATGGTGGACCAATAGTAACTGTTCTCAAAATCTTCTTAGCCATAGTGTGTCCTTTGGTGGGTACCAAATTAGCCTTGTAACTCTTCCATGATACGCATTCTTTTTTTGGTCTACAGTGGAGTAAGCACAAGTCGTGGTTAGCTTGTATAAGATGTGGTTCTTGAGAAGAATTTGGAAGCAAATCTTCTCATGAACTTCTTATCATTAACAGATGCCCTGGAATATTCACGAGTCTCGAGATACCTCTTCACGTCATAGTACCAAGGTTTCTCTTAGCGTCAAGCTCACAACAATCTGTTGGTTGTCGACCTCTCAATGATGATCTGGGGAGCCTCGTTGTCCCATCTAACCTTGAACATAGGCGACATAGTAGCCAATGCGTGCATGGTGATTCTCTTCTCGTGGAATATGATTGAAAGTGATCTCTTCAAGTAAGGAATCAAACTCGAACATGCTCTCGATATGGAATGAGATTCGGATGCTTCGTATCCCACTCATATGTCGACTAATCACTAAAGTGAGTCTCCATACACTTGTAAGAACTTGATTCTTAAGTCAATAGCGACTTTGATACCCATGATGCGCCGTACTCGGCCATGTTGTTAGTGCAAGCTGAAACATAATCTGGCGGTGAAAGGAGTATGTCCGCTGCGGGGGCGTAATGATGGCGCCAATGCCATTGCCAAGTCGTTTGAGGCTCCATCAAGACCATAGTCCATCGGGATCCTTGTTCGGGTCCTTAAATGCAGGCACGGTTCTCATGATCGTAACTAGTAAAACATCTTCATCTGGAAATTCGAACTGCATAGATTGATAGTCGTCTACGGCTTGATGAGCCAAATGATCGGCTACTACACTTCCTTTGATCGCTTTACGAGAAGTGTCTTGGATGTCATATTCGGTCAAGATCATTTGCCATCTTGCTATTCTTAGGAGAAATGGTTTCTCAAAGATGTATTTTATCGGATCCATCTTGAAATCAATAAGGTAGTGTGAGTCAACATATCTGTCTTAGTCGTGAGCAGGCCAGCGTTGCAAGTTTTCTCAAGTGTGAGTATCTTGTTTCACGATCGGTAAACTTTTGCTAAGGTAGTATATTGCATGCTCTTCGACCGGACTCGTCATGTTGCCCAACACACACCCATTGAGTTCTCTAACACTGTTAAGTACATGATAAGAGGTCTTCCTTGAGGCGGCATCGGGATAGGAGGATTACTGTAGGTACTCCTTGATTTTGTCAAAGCGATCGGCAATCGTCATTCCATTCCACTACTTGATCTTTCTTTAGTAACTTGAAGATTGGCTCACAAGTAGCAGTTAAGTGTGCAATGAATCTGGCAATGTAGTTTAATCGGCCCAAGAAACCTCTGACTTCCTTCTCGGTGCGGGGAGCTGGCATCTCTTGAATAGCTTTAACCTTGGCGGGATCAACCTCAATACCTTTTCCACTGACAACAAACCCTAGGAGTTTTCCGGATCGACTCCAAAGGTGCACTTGTTGGGATTAAGTCTCGATCAGCTTCTTCAACCTATCAAACAATTTACGCAAATGATCGAGGTGTTCTTCTTGATCGTGATCGAGCTATCATATCGTCGGCGTAGACCTCTATCTCGTGATGAATCATGTCATGAAATAATGTTACCATAGCGGCGATAAGTGGCGCTGCGTTCTTCAGTCCGAGCGGCATAACCTTGTAGCGAAAGTGCCCTTTGTGTATAAAAGTAGTCTTTTCCATGTCTTGAGAGCCATTTGATCGATTGTAGGAGAAACCATCCATGAAGGAAAACCTTGTCTTTGGCGGTATTATCAACGAACATCAATATGAGGAAGTGGGAAATCGTCTTCGGACTCGCTTTGTTCGGATCTCGTAATCCACACACATTCGTACCTTACCATCCTTCTTAGGCACGGGTACCATTTGCAACCCTTGGGATAGGAGGTGCAGCTAGAAACCGGCGTTGAGCGCTTCATAACCCGGCTTTGATTTTCTCGACATCTCGGGGCATGTCGGCGACCTACATTTCCTTTGGAGAAAACCTTCCTTTATCGGCAATCGATGTACCACAATATCAATGTCTAAACCGGCATGTCTTCGTATGACCAAGCAAAAACCTCAATATAGTCTCGTAGCATCCCAATCTCTCTTTAACACTTCTCAAGACCCTCCTACTTGACCTCTTTTACATCTTCGTCGGTACCCAAATTCACAACCTCAACTTGCTCTTCGTGTGGGTGTATAACTCGCTCTTCTTCTGTAGCAGTCGGCAAGTTCTCTGGCACTTCACAATCTTCCTCACTTTCGTCTTGACTTGGTAGATTGGATTATCGAAGTCATATTTAGCACTAGCATAGCATTATTATGAGATTCGGAGTGATTACTGCGGTGTATCACGTGGGTGTGTGTAAGAACACATAGCTTTTTGAAGGGGTGATAAAGTAAAGAAAGAAAACAAACAATTGAATGCAAAGTCCAGCAATTTATTGAATGAAAATCATAAGCGACGGAGATAATAACCCTATAAGCGAGCCATGATGCCGGGCAGGCACTAGGCTTTCAAAGTATATTGTTCAAACATAAAAAATCGAAAAGCAAAACAAAACAAGAGCAATTACTCGACTAAAGGAGATTGGTATGGCGTCTTGATCTTCCAATTCTTGAGCCCATGATCGGAGTTGGGAAGATCCACTTGCGATGTCGAAGCCGTTGTCGTAGTCTTCTAGCATGGATTCCACTCGTGATCACGGAAAGGAAGTTGGCCGACACGTTCGCGGCGTATCATCTTCGACCCTTGATGGTGAAGCCTAAACCGGTCTTGTCAAATTTGAAAGGAAGATTAGGAGCTGTCCCCAAATAGCACTACCTCCTTGTTCAGATGGCTTGAGCATCTTTCGGTGAGGCCATTCTAGGTGGAGCTTGTGTAACCGGGGTGTGAAGTCAGCAGGCATGACTACGGGTATTGTTTCAAAAGCTTGAGGAGAGTCTCGAAGAATTCACCCTCCATCTCGAGATAGCGGAATAGTGTAGATGGTGACCATATACTCTTCACCACACTGTAACAACTTTCCCTTTCACCGGGTACTTGGGTTCGATGCAAAGTAGAGGTGGCCTGCCCCATGTATCCAAGGGCGTCCAAGTAGGCAAGTAGGCTGGACGGATGTCCATGACAAAAGTAGAGTCAAAGTGCGGGAACCGACTTTAATGATAAGCTCTCCAATCTTGCGCTTAGAACCATCAAAAGCTCTCACGATTATGTCCTGGGTCTCGAGAACCAACCCTTCGACATCAAGTCGATCAAAAGCGATCTTGGAAGGATATTGAGAGCAGAACGGTATCAACAAAACATGAGACATGGTAGTACCCTTGCATTCCATAGAGATGTGCAAGGCCTTGTTATGTTTCTTTCGGAAGAGTCAAATCGACATCGAGAAGCCTAGGCCGTTGTTGGCGGCCGGGCTAGCAATACAAACTTGAATTGATCGGTGGTAGTGTCTTGCGGCATGAGCATTCTTGAAACTTCACCAAGGCGTTAGCATGAGCCTCGGAGCATAAGGCGAGCAAGCATGGAGATCTTGGACGGATCCATCTGTTCCACAACATTGTAGTCACTTTCTTGATAATTTTGAATTTCCTCCATTTCTTGTTTGGAGGTGTCTTGACAACTTCCTTTGGTACTTCTAGTGAGCGGGATGAGTTCTTGGTTCTTTCCCTCTAGTGGGGATATTGATTGAGTAGTTGGAATGCGGTGGAGTCATGATGTCTTTGGAGGAGAGATATCGGAGAATACCCTTCGGTTCGGGTCACCTTCTTGGATCCGGTGATGTTGTCAATGTCGGGAATAGAAACTTGATAAGATCTTCAATTGTCGGAGGATCTTGCTTGACACCATGATAGTAAACATCGACTCCATAATTCAAGGGATAGCCTTGTCGGAGGAATATGGGCGGCCTTGGAGAAGTGATAATGAGAGGTGCCACTCTAGGCACGGAATCGTGAGAGGAAATCCTTATAGTGTTAACATCGGCATAGTCTTCGGAAATCGTCACCCCATCCGGTCGCCTTAACATCTTCAATAGGAATCTTGTAACTATCGAGACGTGTACTTCACCATGTAATCATATTTTCCACTTGGCTGCCCCAGGTATCCCACACAGATAGTGCGAGTTTCATTCGCATTGTCAATCTTAACTTAGACATTTCTTCACACAACTTCGCAGGTGGTTTCGAAATAGTATCTCACGGTTATCCATCATGCCTGAACACGTCTTCTCAACCAAGCACAACCATCGGTGCGAGGCGAGCACCAACGACAACTCTCTGGGCATCACGGATTGACACGACTTGCAACAAATTCTTCTTAACCCATCGGAGGAATGGTCAAGTCATCTATGTTGAAAACATAAGTATCGTCACCAACACATTGGAACTCTTGTCATGGTTAGGCATGGGCGCGTTGATCACATTCGGGTCTCGGAGGGTCAAACTCAATCTGCTTAGCTTGATCATATCTTGAATCTTGTTTTGAGCCCAACAATTGTCGATGTCGTGCCTGGGCTGTTGGAATGGTAAGCACACTTAGCATTAGGATTGTACTTGGAGAAGTGTTGACATTAGAGAGGATCCCTCAGGTTATCAGCTCGTTCAACATGTGTTGCAAGGCTTGCGACAATGGCATGTTGATCTTAAATGCTATCTTCGTGGCGCGTTACGGCTACAGCGTTGTCTCGTGAGTTGTCTTGATGTAGGATTGGAGATTACAACTGCCCCACAGTTGAGCGGTCGGTCTTGGCTCGGCTTTTCGACCATACCACAACATTAGCTTCTTTCTTAGCACCAAAGGATCTCTTGCGACATTTGAAGATGTCTCTACATGAATCTTCCACTCTTGATACCGCTTCAATGCGCTGCTTTGTCAATATCAACTCGGTGAATCCGGATGAAGAATTTCCAATCGGATGATTGAAGAATGGGCTGTCGGTGTTCCCATGAACATATCAACCAACTCCCTATTGGACAAGGGTGGTTGAACTACTGCTAGATCTCTCATTACGAGCATACTCCTTGAACTTCTCGTCACGACCCATAGACATGCTTTGTAGTTGCATGCGAGTGGGTGTCAATTCGACATTGTACTCATATTATGCATGAAAGCATCGGCTAAGTCACTCCAAGTACGGATACGGTCATTCTCTGGTGATAGTACCATTCCAAGCGAGTTAGGACAAACTCTCTTGAAAATAGTGCATCCACAACTTTACATCATCGGTGTGGGGATTGATCTTACGGACATAGGACTTCAAATGCAGCTTTGGGCAAGACATGCCATCATACTTGGCAAAAGTTGGAACTTTGAACTTGGGAGGAATCACAACACCAGGAACAAGACTCAGATCATCAAAGTTCAGCCGGACATCTTGAGTTTTCCACACATTGAGACGGTCTTCAAGTTGCTTGTACTTGTCATCTTCATCAGAGTGTTGGCTATAATCGGAGTGGTCCTCTCCTCCTTTCTTTGGCTCACGCTGCTCACCTTCATCACCCTTGGTACTCCCCTCGGTATGGACACTTCCTTGGAGAGCTCGATCTGGTGACCACCTTAGGACCCCCTTTGAAGCGTCTACCCATGTTGAGACCAACAACCTTCTTCTTCTTGTTGATGAGCTTCTTCAGATCTTCTTGGCCTTGGACCAAGTTGGTGAACATCTGCTGGCCCAGGCATTACGAGCACGGAGATCTTTGTGATCTGTTCAAGAGCCATTTCGCTAAAATAAATAGCGAGCAAATGAGAAAACCAATCTCAATGTACAGTGATGCAATGTTATGCTATGATATGCAATGTTTATCGAATGCAATGCAATGTTTTCAAGGACCTAAGAGATTTAAATTTGTTAAACAAGCAATGAGCAAACATTTATTAGTACTTCTCATTATTCTTTTTCTTTTTAAGTACAAGAGATAGTTCAAAACAATAAAAGAAAACAAAAACATCCTAAAGCTCTAAGTCTCCATGGCGCTTCCTCTTGGTGCCGATGTAGCGTTGATGTTTCGCTCCTCGTGAAGTAGCTTGGTCAACTCTAGCACTTTCTTCTCACTTGCATAACATTGAGCTTCAAGGTATCCCTTTCTTCTTTAAGTTGAATCGGGATCTCTTGGTCTTCAAAATCGGTAGGCATGTCGGGATGGAGAACGGCATAAGTCGTCACCTATAGCAGAGGTTCCATAATTCTTGGTAGAGCAGTGAATGGCATCATGAGGTTTTGAGCTCGAGCTCACCCATTTGAGGTAAGGTTCCCAAGGAATGGAGTTGGGTGCCCCAAAGTCTTAGTATCGGTCTTCTTTACCATGCCCAAGCATGTATAAACCTTCGTCGGTATTCGGAGATCGTGATTGTAGTCGAACACAACATCTTGGAGAAGCATATCATGTGGACCATCTCTTGAGCAAAACCAAACGGCGTAGAGCTAGAAGGGTTGTAAGTAATACCTCCCTTATACCGTAGTGGTACATTAGGGAATTCTCCTGGCAACTCAATGAATGTGAAGTCCTTTTGAGAGAAAAGGTTCCAACGGATATCGAATGAGAGAGTGACATCAATCTTTGAGACCATCTCAACCTTTGTTCATTCTTCAAAGCGATGGAGGAAGGTGCGAAATAAACCACCTTGAAAGTAACGGTATACAACACATGAGAGTTCCTTGTCGCTTAGTAGTGCAGTGTGGAGAGAATGTAGGATGTCTCCAAGTAAAGTAGGCCTTTGGATTGCGGGTAAGAAACAACTTGATGGCATTGACATCTATGAATTGATCCGAGTTAGGGAATAGAACCAAACCATAAATTAGCAAGGCCACAATGTTCTCAAATGCATGGAAACTCATAACTTTGAGGAATTCTCGGGCTTTCTTGATTAAGAACTTGGAAAGTAAACCCTTAACTCCACTTCTAGTTTCCCAATTGGCTTCGATATACGGCGCTTAAGATGTAAGGCGATGCAATGTCTTGAACTTAGGGACCTTTTCTAAACCGGTGAATGGCATTTGGTCAGAGAATAGGTATCCCAAGTAGCTTAGAGAATTCTTCCAAGGTAGGAACCAACGATAATCGGAAATGTAAAGCAATGGTGTTTGGATCGAAGCTGGAATAGGACATGCATCATATCTTCTTCAAAACCGGAGATAACCAAATCAAGTAGATAACCATGTCTTTTGATGAGCGAGCATGGTCGGAATTTAAACCAATTCTTTGAGTTGAGAAGGGATACCCATGAAGTTGATTCGGATAGTCTTTCTAGAAGCCATAATCCTACAAAGCGAGCAAAGATAAATCCCTAGGTCCTTGAAATAGTTAGAAATGATATGCAATGCGAATGATGTCATGATGTCATGTTTAGCACACACAAACAATTCACACAATGAGCCTAGGGTTAAGGCTTGCATGAGGTATAGGTGATTACCCCACCAAAGTTTGAGTTGGTTCATCTGTCCTATAATAATGTAGGGTTCTAGGAATCTCATATCATAGATCTTTCTCGTGGGCGCTTATTTCAATCTGACGGCCAAGTGGTCGATCGAAAATGTCCCAAAGTCGATCTCAATGAGCGTAGCATCGGTATCAACCAACCTCGGTCTACACCAAAGCCGCCATCTCACTACCTTCTAATGGCCAAGATGGGTCAATTAAGGTTCTAAAAGTTTAGTTAGCGCTTGATGACACCACGAAGCCAAATACTTTCTTCAACTTGGGAATGAAGAGTATCGGGGCAACAAAGTGTCACGCTAACGTAGCCATCATGTTGACCGCGTAGTTATCGTCTAGGTGCGATGATCTAATGCTACTTACCTAAAAGGAAACCGGATCGGTGTAGGATCCCCAACAATATAATACCCAAGCAACCCTTAAAGATAAAGCATACAAGTCAAACAAAAAGCAATAAGGTTATCTAGAAATCCCTAAGGCAATTCTCTCTTTTGGGTGTTTTCCCAGGAGTCGCGATTCGTAACGGTGAAGCCCGACTTTGTAGGATTTTGTATCCAAATGTGCGGATAGCAAGAGTCGCCACCGACTTTTATTTTTATCAATTAAGGGAAGGTAAAAGTATGAGAAAAGACCTTCGTTAGATTACGAGTTCGGAGAATGGTTATGAAAAGGAAGGTATTAGCACCCTTTCCATCCGTGATTTATTCTCGGGCTCTTAGTTGCTCTAGATTACCTTTTTAAAATTGCTTTACGTGTGTTTGACAAAATGTTTTGAAAAGGCATTTCGCTTTGACTTTGTAATGACTCATGTAGGAGTGTATACAAAGTGTTCGGAAATGTTTTTGTTTGAAAATTTGAACTTTGAAAAAGTGTGTGGTGTGAAAAGCATTTGATAGAGCAGCAACTATTAATGGTGGTTGTAAGCCATACCATTAGTTAGTAGGTAGCTCCATTCGTTGGATGTAGCGGGACATTCGAAGGGATGGATGGTCATAGAAGGCAACTTGTAGGAAGTATCCTAGCACATTCGAAGGGACTATCATCATTTTTCGTGGCGACAATCGGGGTCAAGATCATGTATTCGGAGGCGACATCGTGGGTCTTATGATCTTTGTATCGAAGGGACTATGATGATTTGTTTGGAAGAGCGGTGCTAGAATACCTCGTTCGAGGACATGACCATTTTAAATCGAAAGCATCGAGAGAATTACCTAAAGGGTGCGTGTGTGAAAAGGTGTGTCAAATTCAGATATTTTATCTTGAAAATTAGTGTGAGCTATGTCCAATTATTATCTTGCCATACCGCCTAATTACTAGCAATTGATAAGGTGCGGAAAGTAAAATGCGGAATGTAAAGGTGCGGAAAGGTAAATCCTCGCTATTACATGGCTTTGGGAAGATACATAATTTAAAAATGTGGAAAATAAAGATCTAATTAACTATTACAACCCATGAGCAATTACATTATTGGAAAAATAAAGCGATAAAAGAAAAACGTCCGAATCGGAGCAACTTTGTGAAAGAATAAGAAAATCGGAAATATGATAAAATCGAAATAAGAGAAAATGTTAGAAAAATGCAAATTTTAATATGAGAAAATTAATATATGCTGGAAACACGATAAATATATTAAAATAATTTTTTGGGATTTTTTGGAAAAGATTTAATAATTAAAATGCAATTTATAATGATTTAAATGCTAAAATATAAATAAAATAAATATGCATGCAAAAATTATATTTTTAAATTTATTAAATTAAATAAAGATTTTTATGAAAATAATGTAAAAAGAAAAAATGTTTTTGGTAATTTTTTAATGCAGAATAAAAATCATGAAAGTTAATTAAAATGAATGAAAATATTAAAATAGAAAAAGTATGAAAAATATGCAAGTTTTGGAAAAAAGAATGGAAACCGGTGCTAGCGAGGATTGAGGCGGGAACTGAGCCTCAAACCACGAAAACCAATGCGCTGACCAGAGCTAGGACGTGTCAACTGTTTGGAAGCGGGTGGAGTGGAATACAGCGTTGCTTCCCATTGCCTCATCCTTGGCGCCAGCAGTCGTCTTCTCCGTTTAAATATTTGAAAATCCGTCGGCCATTGCTCGACGCTATGTTCTAACAAAACGAAAATCAAGCCGCATAATATAAATAAGTTCTAAGACCATGGATCGATTCCTCGAGGTCATTCAGGGTTCAATGGCATGGTCATTGTCCAATTTTTCTTAATAAGAAACCCTAAAACATGCTCGGGAACCTAACTATGGCATCTCGAGCTTCCGGTCATGAAAATGCAATTAAAGTACCCGAGCTTGCAATCTTCCTACTAATCACAAAACAAACACAAAACATGTTAAATATGCATGAAAGCGAAATACGATTTTGGATTTTCAAGAACAAACCGATTTGATTTCTTGTTCTGATGGTTTTGATGATGTAAATATCTGGATCGATTCTGAATGGTACAAGGAACAAGATGGAATGCTCAAATTGGTATGGATGGGTGGAACTAGGATTGCTAGTTGCTTGAAGGACACGAAATTTTGACTTTAGGTTAGGGTTTGTGGAGCAATTTTTCCGTTCTTTCTTGATAGGTATGCATCATATATTTATCTTGGATGGATTTGGAATGGTTTTGGAAAGAATTGATCAACATTCAATGGAAATCAAATTTTGATATTCTCATGAAATCAAATTTTCAAATTTGTCAATTTCAATCAATCTTGCCAAATTTGATCCAATTTCGAAATTCTGGCATTTGTGAGTTAATTGGACCTTAAGGAAAGAATAAAATCAATCTTTGCCATTAATTTCAATTTTATAATTTATTTTAAGATTTAATTTGCATTTAAATGAATAAATTACAAATTAAATAGAAAAATAAATCAAAAATTCGTGGCCTTGGGCTTGGACACTCTAATTGCTTGAGGAACAAGTTAGGATGAAGAAAAAGTAGGCCCATTTGCAAAAGATTTGATTTTTGAAGTATCTCTTTGTGCATTCTTCCAAAATTGCCCAACTTGTAGATGGTGTAACTTGCTCAATTTTCCACATTTTGAGTGTTCTTGGACTTTTGGAAAGCTCTAAGAGTCCTCTAACCAATGTCTTTGGTCTCATCTCAATTGGAGTTACCATGCTCAAAATATCTTCAAAACAAAAGTTGACTTTTGTTGACTTTGAAAATGACACATAATGTTTTGAGCTATACCTCTCAAATGAAGCATTTTTGGACATTCTTGTGAGACATGAAGTTGTAGAGATTGAATTTCCTTCAAAACAAGAGGTGGTGGAGAAATTTCGAGAAAGTATGAGAAAGTTATGATCGGTCAAAGTTCGATTGACTTTTCATCTAGAAACCTAATTTAGAAAGTTTGACTTTTGGGCAAATCTTGAGTTTTCTTGATGAATCATGATCAACCCTTGATCAAATGATGAATGTAACTTCAAAATGAGGATGTTGACCAAAAATCAGAAGTTTTGTATGTTGACCACAGTTGACTTTTGTCAATACACCGATTTTGACCATCGAACCATTATGCGAGGAAACTTGACTTGTGAGGCTTGAAACTTGACATGGAGAATCTTTGAAGCATATGAGGAGGCATGAAGACCATTGGAGATGTTGGAAATCCATCTTGGCTTGAGAGATACCAAACCTAGTTTGGGTTGATTGTCTAGGAGAGTTTGTCGATCGACTCTTGAGGAATCCTTGAGTATGGATGTATGAAATCTCTTGAGTAGATGGAGGGCAAATTTTGGGGTATGTGAGCCGCATGCACGACTCCACGAACAAGGGAAAGATAGTTCCACACTTCTTACAGGTCCCAGGGTGGTGATGTCAGGGCCTTATCGGGGAATAGCGGGGACACGAGGTTGAGGTTCCGTGGACTTAACTAGGGATGAGTCCTCTGCCTGAGCTTTCCTCTTTCCTCCTTGATTTCGGGATCATAGTTTCTTTGGCGAGTTCCTTTGGCCGTGTTTGATGATGAAGCCTCGATCATCAAGGGACTTGACAAGGATAGCGAGCCGCAGCGGTTAGCTATGAGCATCGTGGGCATAATAAAAGTGGCTAAAGTGGACTTGGTTACAGCCGGAGGAGGTCTGGTCCATCTAGGTAGTGAGCCGGTTGGAGGGAGAAATCGAGCCTCGGGATAAAGTGAAGAAGCTGGGGCTACTCTGGGCGTGGCGAGGAAAAGTTCAAGAAGCGGTGAGGGAGGAGAGGTGGAGCGAAGATTTCCGATATCTCAAAGACCAAGATTCTTTATGCATTGTCAAGGCAATTTGTAGGACGGTGGAAAACTAAGGGCCACCATGCGCTGCGAGGGAGGCCGAAGGGACATCGAGCTTATTGAGTCGAGAGGCGGTATCGCGGTTCAACTCTTGAAATCAGTTGCGTAGATGCATTCGTGGTTGTGAGCTGCGGTGGTCTAGTTGATCGTCTGAACCGAGGCTGAACTGATGGTCTTTGGGATCCTATCCCAGTTATCCGGTGGTTGTGTGGTTCCTCCTTACGCTAGCCCAGAGCACGAGAATGAAGGTTTAACAAAGTGTGAGTTTGTGTTGGTGGGCTGCGTGCGTAATCTTTGTAATATCTGAACAAGGGCTATGCCCATTTTAATTTTGTTGTTCGGACTGTGTGCCTTAGTTTTTTGGTTGTAATACCCATACAATGTCGGCCTAAACGGGCGGCCCTTTTGAATGTTTAATTATTAGATGTTTTTACATTATGTTTGCATGTTGATTTCCTTAAGTATTTGATATTACTCGACCTTGTTTGTGCTTGACATCCATTGAGCAACGTCGAGTGGCGGTCGTTATGCCCAGATAAGGCGGGGCCGAGGTTGGGGCCTTAATGTTGTGGCATGAAATTTCTATCATGGTGGGTGTTCTTCGGTGGTACTTGTCAGGAGAGCTCTTGAGGTGTTCCTCTCGAGCGGATTATCCATGCGTCAGCGGGGTCGCTAGTTGCTCGAAGCCGAGCTCGTACCTTAAGCGTTTCGAGGACCGATTTGGTATCGTGGATCATCGGCCATCACCCCGAGGTGTCTTTGGGACTTAGCTATAATATTTTAATTTAGCTGCATTCAAGGTTGAGGGAGTTATTCTCCGTTCAAATTTTCGAGGTAATAGGCCTCATTGTTCATTTGTTACGGACTCGATGCGAGCCCTCCCAATTAGTGACCAATTTTCCCTCCTTAGTGTCCTTACGGTTCTTCACAGTACTAGGCTTCCGATTTTGAATTATCGCGTGACTTTGGTGTCATTACACAAAGTGATTTTTGTGAGCCTAGCCTCTTGTAGAGCTTCTCCCGGCGGATCTCTTCGACCGTGTCGAGCTCTTGTGTGAGCCTTGTCATTCAACTCTTCATGAGGGAAATTAGGTTCGCTGGTGGTTTTCCTAATATCCACGGGATGACGCTTTATTCGTAAGTGAGGCGAAAAGGCGTCTCCCGATAGTGGAACACAACATCATCGATAGGCCGGAGCATCTTTGTGGAGTTCTCGACCCATCGTTTCTTTGCATGTTGAGGCCTTTTTATGCCACGCAAGATTATCAATTGGCGCTTTATACCCCAAACTTTTCCCTCCTATTTCTCAAGTCAATCCACATCTCCATACAAGAATTCCTCAAGGGTTGACCCGGATGAACCCTCTCTAAGCAATCAACCCATAACTAGGGTTTTGATTATCTTATGTAAAGGATGAGTTCCATTGCCTCAAGTGTTCATCACCTCCTCCTATGTCTCAAGGTATCACCATGTCAAGTTTCAAGCCTCACAACTCAAGTTTGCTCGGTCGATTGCTCAAATGGTGAAAATCGGTTGTATTGGACAAAGCGTCAAGCATGGTCAACATACGATCACACTTCATCATTTTTGGTCAACACCAAAATTTTGGAGTCACATCCATCATTTGATCAAGGGTTGATCATGATTTATCAAGAAAACTCAAGATTTGATCAAAAGTCAAAGTTTCTAAATTAGGGTTTCTTGATAAAAGTCAATAGAACTTTGACCGGGCATAACTTTCCATACTTTATCGGAAAGTTTTCTCAAAATCTCATTTTAAGAGAATTCAATTCTCTTCAACTTTGTGTCTCACAAGCTTTGGCCAAAATGCTTCATTTGAGAATTATGGATCAAAATATTATAGGTCCTTCTAAAAATAAACAAAAAGTCATATTTTTCAAAAGAAATGCACATGAGCGCGGAAACTTCAATGAAGATGAAACAAAAAGGAGTGTTTAGAGGACATCTTTAGATTTCTAAAAAGTCCAAGAACACTTCAAAATATTGAAAATTGAGCAAGATACAACTTGTTCAAGTTTGGGAACTTTGAACAAGGGCATGAAGAAATACCATGCAAATTCTATTTTTCTTCAAATGGGCCATGGTTTTTATGATTTAGACTTATTTCTAACATGGCACATGATCTCTAAACTCACTTGCATTTCCTTCATTTATTTAATTTATTTTTGAATTAAATGATTAAAATTCAATTTTAATTAAATAAAATACAAAAGTGAAAGGCAAGGCATATTGGGCTTGATTTCGGTATGACTTGAGGTCCAAGATAGCTCATACAAGTTGGCAAAAACGGATGGAAATCATTATAGGAAGATTGAGCATGGAAAGGAAGATTTGATTGAAAAACTTCAATCAAATATCTTTCATTGAATGCAATATATTTTTCACTTAATTCTTGACCTAATCTCTTGCCCTATATATACAAGATATTCAGACCAAAAAAGGACGAGTTCTTGCAGCCAAGAGACTAGGATTTGTGTTAAAAAATATTCAACAAACTTGCACTTTTGAAATCCTAGTTGCATCCTCCTTCAAAGGCTTCCAAGCTTTCCATCGCGCTTTTGAGGTATAGTAGGGTAAGAATGAATCATTATCCATGGCCAAAGCACTCTGAATCGTACCATGCATGAACTCAGTTTTGCATCTTTTTATGTCAATCGTATTCTGCATTTTGTTATGTTTTGATTGAAACTAACTATATTAATCGTTTCACAAGGTTCATTAGAGCAGATTGGGACCTCACGCCAATCAATTGGCACACCTTTTTTGGAATGATTTTAATCTGATTTTAAATATGCAAAATTTCCTTTAAGGGATTGCAAGAAATAAACACTCAAATTGTTAGAAAGTATACTATAAATAGGTATCCAGACCTCACAATTTTTGCATTGTATTATTAACATTCTCTCTAGTTGTATGTGTAATTATTCTCTTAAAATCATCATCGTAGCTCCTAGAATGCTAAGTTTTCTTCAGTCCTCTCGATGCTTTCAATTCACAACAACAAGAAGAAAGATTTCTTGAAGATTTTTCCAACAAATCCGTTCTAAAATTCACACCTTGGATTCGACGCTTTTAAAGAATAAAATTTGTCCATTTTCCTCTACACCCCTCAAGTAAAGTGTATTCATAATTAGTTAAGATGTTTTCTCAAATATTTTCTTCATTGATGGAATAGCTTATTTGAATTAAAAAGCACGTGATAACTCTGTCATTATAAGAATATGAAAACATCCTAACCCCCTCAAGATGATATCCTTGAGCTTGGAGAAAAGTATACAACTTCAACCTCAAGAATGCTACATCATCACTAATGAAAATCCACCACCCCTTATCAAATCTATTCAACTGCTAGATACATTGCCCGTATGATTCACTATATTAATAACCCCATAACATTTTTCAAGAAAAAGTAACTTTGGTCTCATAACTTAGTTTGATGTTGAAGCCATATGAGTAATCGAAAAAATCAAGGCAAACAGGGAAAACAAGTAATTCAATACATGATGGGAAGCAAGAAAAAAGTGTTCCTACCATACGAAAACCTAATCAAAAATATCTTGCAACACACGATTCAACTTTGGAGAAGAAGATTTGTTGATGAAAAATAGGAGACAATTTTAGCAACAACGAGATAAAAATCAGCGATGAAAAATGGATTGAAAATCCCTCCAACGAGAAAAAGAGAAAGACATATGATCAAGAAGTACCTAAAGATCTAGAAGATTATGACTAGATTATCCCTTAACTTCCCTTGACCGAAGACCCACTCAAAGTCATTATAAATAAGCTTGATGTGACAAACAAAAAATCAATTTCATAACTTGTCACGTTAATTTCTATAATTTTTTCATTATAGTTAAAATGAATAAAGAATTCATGTTTTGTGTCGAAGTTGTCCTAATATTAGTATTTTATGATAAAAAACAAAAGAAAATAACTAACTTCATTTCTATAAATAAAAGAAATTTTAAAGACTTGGAAAGATTATCACTGGACTGCTGACAATGTTGAAATCAAGGTTCTTTTATAACAAATCAATCCACCTACTTGTGATTTTCTAGTAACTCCCGTTGCACCAGAAGTAAGAGGAAAAGTAGTTAGCCTCTTAAGAAGTTTTAATTATCTTAGAATATGGAATAAGAGTCATTATAGGATTTAGTGTAGGGGAGGATACCACTATTGCTTAATACTAGCATAAAGGATACACTACATGTATAAATAAACACACAAAAGTGTATAAAAATAATGAAGTGAGCCAATGAGCACTTCAAATAAGTTCATGTGCTAGAAACTGGAGAAACAAGTTCATGTGCTTGAAATGGAAGGAACAATGGATGTCTTCACCGTTAACATATGTGATTCATTACAAGTGAGACCTTATCCGGTGAAAAGGTGGAGCGTCTAGCAAGAATTATCAATAATAAAAAAATGCATGTGAAAGCCTTAAGCTCAAATAAGTTAAGAGTTATGAGAAAAATAATCAACCCTCCTTTGAATTGAAAAATAAATTCTTGGACCATAAAATAAGATAAGATAACTAAACTAGGATTTAGGCAAACTATCTTAACTAAAAAGTTCTGACATGACCAGAAGCATTAGGACACACACATTTTGAAGGAAATCCTTTGAGATGAATCCTTAGTAGTAAAGTGAATTTTTTCTGATGTTATATGTCACATCACCTAAGGAGATGTAATGATTCAAGTTTGGGGGTATGATAACTCATATTTTTGAGTTGTTGCAAGACTTAATACTTGAACATATCTTTTTAATTTTATCATTCAATAGTTTAATTGATTGCATTTTGATGTTATAGAGTAGTTTATGAAGCACACAATATGTGCTCTCTTTTGATAATTTTCATGTGTTGCTTGTGTAGAGTTAACTTTTGAGGAGGCCTAACACGTTAGTTTGAATAATCAACTGTATCCAAATGAAAGTGAAAAGTTGGAGGCAACTATGATTAAAGAGAAACATCAATCACATACCTAGGGCCCATGTGGCAACAATCTTTAGATTAAAAAAATAATGAAATTGTTGGATCATGGCATTTGTCAATTCAACAATATGATGTTGTTCATATGTATTTAGTCGATCTAAAAATGAGTGACCTTTAAATCGATCAGGTAAACCATGGTTGTGAAGTCTACATTTTACATCAATCTTCTATTCAGAACCATCTTTCGAAGGTGTTGATCAAATTTTGAATGGACAAGCACATTTCTTACTAGCACTTTGTCTTTCACTATCTCCTTCTTTGTATTTTCCACCTCTATCACAATGAAATATAAGTTTGTCACTTCTTTCTCTCTTGCATGTTTTGATATCTGAATGAGTTATTATAACCATCACTTTATTCATGATTCCAACCTTCCTAATCCACCTTGTCATCTCTTCTCGTGTTGAGTATTGAAAAATATATCAGTGGTATCTAGCATGTCTGATTTTTATCGCATATCATTCTGGGAATATTCATACATTTTAAATATAAATAAAAATTTAATCAATAAAATAGAAAAATAAGAAAAATAAGGCAAACCAAAATTCTTATAATAAAACAATCTAATTGATAAAAAATTCATCACCGAAAAACTTGAATGGAAGATATTCAGTATTATATAAAGCGAACAGGAAAGTTATTCGTATGACGTTATTGAATTGGATTACTACATATTATGTTTTTTGATTTGTGAAAAAAATGAACCGAAGTTTATTTAGAAATGTTATCCAATTAAAAAAAATAACATACATGATATCTTCGTAGTAAATTACCCGGTTCACATGAGCGGGGTGCACACTTACTTGTCAATTTTAGATGAATACAAAAAATTTCAATATTAAGTAATAATTACAAAAATGTAAATTTGGAACATTTACAAAATTGTTGGGATAGGAGAATAAATAATTTTTTTTATATACACATATTTAATATTCTGAATTGTTTAAATAGATTTAATAAAAGGTCACACATAATCTAATGCACCATAATATAATATTTACCATGTAGATTTATGAAAAGGATTATTTGTTTTGGAGATGATAGGGATGACATGAGAAATATCTCCAACAAATTTATCATTGTTGATAGTATCAAACACAACAAATTTAGAAGATTTCATAAGGTTTACAAGGTAATGGTAGAACTTTTTTTTTTGAATTGTGTGATATCTGTGTGAGAATTGACGATTTTTTTCTTATTTTTTGTATTGTTATTATGAGTGAGTTGGCTCTTTGTCATGTACTCAAGAGTTTGTTTAGAAATTAATTTTGAAGGAATTTAGAGAGGAAAATTTTAAAGATTGTGTCTAGATAGACGTAATATTAAAAAAAATTATATTAGTTTATAAAATCATATTATTTTTTTAATTTTTTTAAGTTATCGAACATTTTTCAAAATACTATAAACTTAATCTTCAAAAACTACTTTCAAAATCTTTCAAAAACCAACTTCTAAACGGATCCCAAAAGAATTCATGTTTAAAATAGCAGTTTTAAACTGTATGATTGGTTTTGCTCATATGGCCATGCATCATGAAATTCTTCGACTTCTATTTGTGTACGCCTTTTCCTTGAGTGTTTTAAGGTTATCTTTGTTGGAATTAAGACTCTAGGCATTAAGAATCGAAAAATCAATTGATGATTATTAAGGATGAAGATCTTGTTGGATACCATTTAGTAAGTCTTGATGAGTAGAGATGCCTGGCAGACCCAAATTCATGAGGTCCATTCGCACCCAAACTCGAGTCAACAGGTGAAAATTCGAGTTGATTGGATTTGGGTTCGGGTGCCACCCGGTTTTCGGGTGCAGGTTTGAGTTCACTCAAACCCACATCCAAAATCTGAAATTACACCTGCTTAGACAATAAATTATATAAGTACTTATGAATTTATATAAGTGTAAAAATTTAAGACCCTAATTTTAATTGTAATGTTATCAAACTTGATGAAAAGTTGTATTTTAATTTCTTAATTTCTTTGAGAAGTCTTGATGGAATTTTGGTGTTTTAAATTTTAATGTTATTGTTGTATTTTTTGTATTTTTGTTGTAGGTTTGAGTTTGAATGGAAAAACTCAAACTCAACGGGTGTGGGTGTATGCGTTATTTTACCATCCGAATAACCTTTAAATTTGGGTTTGAGTTCGGGTGATGATTTCAGATGCGAATTTAGATAGTTTGAAACTTGTATCTGACCCGATCTATTGTCATCCCTATCGATTAGAGAAGGGGAAAATCCATAGAGAAATTTTTTATATGAATGCGATTGTCAATGTCATTAAAACTTATGAGGCAACATAATACATTTAAAATTTAAATCTTAAAAAATGTGAGATTTTAATTATATCTACTTCAAAAATAGTACTACCATTTAAATTATTGTGATGTTTGAACCGTTAAAATTTTTTCAATCGGATAATAAATCTTCTATTTAAAAATATTTATTTTTTAAAAGAGAAAAAAATGTATTGTTAATATAAAATAATTTTACACTGTTAACCAATTACAATTATGTTAGATAACAAATCATACTATTATTTTTAAATTAAATTATATGAAATGACCAAATAACAAATTTTCATTGGATGACAATGTAAAATTCAGTGCATTATCTTTTAATTCTTTTTGAAATCACACACTTTGTATTAAATGAATCAAACCATCTAAATACTTATGTATATTCTTTTTATTAAATAAAAACACTAAAAACTAATCTCTCGAAAGAGAAAGACAACTATAGAGCAAACAAACTAGGGTTTCAACTTAGCATAAAAAGAACGGTGTACAATATTTCTCCATTGTGAAATATATTGTGAAATAATGGAATTGATTAAAATTTAAACAAAAATGACATAAACAGAAAGTTTCGCAAATGCACTTGTGAATTTACTTTGCATGGTTTCGCAAATGCATTTGCGAAAAACCTATAAATATGGAAAAAGATTTATTAAGTGTACTTGCAAACGTGCTAAAAGGTGAATTCGCAAGTATTGCAAAATATATTTTGATTTTTCAATGGTGAAATCCACCACCACTAGGTGTGAAAAAAATTCCCTAAATTATTGTGATGTTTGATCCGTTTACATTTTTAAGGGACAATAAATCTTCTATTTAAAAATATTTATTTTCTAAAGAGAAAAATATGCATTGAAAGTGTAAATTTTACACTATGAATCAATCACAATTATATTAGATGACAATTTATACGTTACTTTTAAATAAATTATATAAAATGGTGAATAATATATTTTTATTGAATGATAGTGTAAACCTTTTAATTCTTCGAAATCACATCACTTTGTATTAAAAAAATCACACCATCTAAATACTTACTATATTTTTTTATTAAATAAAGAAAAAACTGAAAACTAATCTCTTGAAAGAGAAGACAATTAAAGAGCAAACAAACTAGGGTTTCAACTTAGCAATATTACTATTACTAGGGTGAGAAGATGCCACGTGGCTTTCACGCAGATTGAAAAAACGGTTATTTCCGTTATTATATTTCCCGCCATTTGCATTTAGTTCCGTTACGATCATTCCATTATAATAACTGCTTCAGCATCAGTTCAACTGTAATCAACAAGAATCCATTTTACACCTTTCAATTTCATCTCTCTCTCTTTTACTCAAACAGATCACTCTCCTCCCATGGCTAACTTCAATCTTGGTGGCAGCGGTGGCGTATCGAGAAGATATCTCGTTGAGCGGGAAGAAAAGATCAACGCTGCATGTTCTTCGCGCACACCAGAAGAGTGGCAAGAAAAGATCAATGATGCATGTTCTTCGCTCATACAAATCGGTTTCGGTCCAGAGCTGTTTACCCTCAAGAATCTCCATAAGTTTGGCTACACTGGAATCCACTTTCTAGAGTTCATCGAACCAATTTCTTCCATCACAAATCTTGACGATTTAAGACATCTTTTCGACACAGCTCGTGAAGCGTTGGTTCTTTCTTGTCTCATCATAACTCCGAATGAGTTCCTCCACTTCGTCAACTGTGTGAAATGGCTGAATGGTGAACTAGCCAGGAAAAATATGGATCATGCAATACTAGAACAGAAGAATCCAGAAAAGAAGAAGGAAATGTCAAAACCCGATCTTCTCTTAGCACTAATGCTTCTTGATTATGCTGCTACTGGTAAGAAAGAACGCAAACGCATTGAGAGCGAGATCGATGAAATCAAGAAGTGTCAAATCGAGGTCGAGAATCTGCAAGCAGTAGTGCTGCTTCAGGAATGCAAGAACACAAACGCATTAAGATTGATATCGATGAATTAAAGAAGCGACAAAAGGATCTGGAGGCAAACTCTGCTAGCATTACTGATGATTTGAAGTTAAAGTTAGGTCCTATTTATGATTACCAAGAACCTTCATTAACTGAAATGAGAACCGGGGCATATGAGATTTATGTAACGGATTGTAGATTTAAAGGGATAACTGCTATTCCTGAACTCGAAATGGGATATGCAAAGGTGGTGCATATGTTTGGTGGCATTGTGAAGGATCGTCACTTTGTTAATTTCTTGAATGATCCTGTTAGGAAAGACAAGATTGAAAACTTCTTCAAGGAGTATGCTGATGGTGCTGATCAGAAGAAGAAAGGTGTGGCTATAGAAGAATGACTTTTGAAAAAGTCTGATTTTTACATGGTACCGAATAATGATATCAAGAAATATTATAGTTTTATCATATAGTTTTAGTTTAGAATAAGTGATTACTTTTATTTTACTATAGATATTCTTCAGTAACTTAACTTCATTTGGGACTGACAATACAACACTCTATATGGAAGGTGGATTCATAGATTTACATATACTCTTAAAATGCATAGTTTTAACTCTTAAGATCATGTATTACTGTATGTTTTTCTTAAATATGTATTACTGTATTTATTATTATTTGATATGGTGTCTCTTAATCCAGGTACATCATATTCGATGTGGTGTGTGATTGAATTTAAATATTACTCATCATTCAATTAATATACTCAATCTTTTTATTGACTGTCATTTAGATAAGATTTTTATTATCAATATCTATAAGTTTAGTTTTTCAAATTTAATGACAAACAATAATATATATAAAGGGTGAATAATCATACATTAAAAAGTAACCACTATAAGCATAAGAAGTGTCACAAGGAACCAAAGTAGCAAAGGGTAAATAAAAGAAAAGAAACAAACAACTAATACAACTTAACAAAACTACTATCAAGAGATCTATGTAGAAATAGCCCAAGCTACTAGCACAAACCATCTCGTTGTGAATATGTTAGGTCTCAAATCTCCAAATCCACCACCAAGATATCAAATTTCATTAAAGAGGACCAAAAATTCCAAAACCTACCTATGAGTAAAAGCAAACACTTCTAAATTCATTTTAGAAAGTGCAAGATTTTTGCGGTTTTTTGATTTCCTTTAAAATTACATTATTATAGGCTTTGCGGATGAACCAAATCACAACATCTCAAACCATGTACTTAACCATGTCCCTTAAAGATGTAATTTTAAATGATGGTGTTTTTTTTAGTTTTTTTCCTTCTTTAAGGGACATGGTTAAGTCAGGATCGTTATCTGAGACAAGACAAGCTCCCAAGGAACAAAGAGACACGAGACCAAATCAACTAAAACCCCATAAAAGGGTAAGTGATCCTACTAGGACTAGAAATCACTTCTCTCTTAGACATGCTTCCTTTAGGCGAAAGTTTATCTTGCACTGTTACAAGAAAAACCAAGAATTGGATGGATCTCAGCAAATCAAAATAAGAGGGAGGACCTGACTCTAAGCTGGAAGAGGAATCAAAGAAGAATTTAAATTGATCCTCTGAACATGATAGGCGGAGGCCAATAAGAAATTTTATTTTCTCTCTTTCTACTAGATCTACTTTGTGTCTATCTAGAGATATGGTGACATCTCAAATTAGAGAAAGAAGCTCCTCAAAGTTAAGCAACTCTCCAAGAAAGAAAATCTTTTCCACCTAAGATCCTCAATCAAGACCTCGTTAACTATCAATCCAATATCTCCCACCACCCATTAACCTAAATATTGTTCAAAAACAAACAATGCAGCATTGCCTTCAGGGGAATGTACCTTAACTAGGGATGCTTCTAAAACGAAGTTTAGGTACTTGAACCTACTTTTTGAATGACACCATCTATAAATCAACATGAGTTATCCTCATTTTTAGACCCAAGAAGAGATACCTGTTTCCACCAAGAAGAAGTAGAGCCCAACTCTTAGCCCTCCGTCCAACAAGAGAGGAAACCATTATAGCTCCATCTATAGCTACAAGAATATCCCTCCAGAGCCCCATACCACCTATAAGCATCTTCCATTTCTACTTGATCAGAAAGGCAAGATTAACCAACCAGGATATCGTTGAAGCACATTTCACCCCCTACATGAATCTTCTTGAAATTTTAACGAGGTTATTCCAAACCTTTAAAGAATCTTCAAAAGACAAAAATAAAATTGGGATAACATTAAGCACAAAATTAAGGAGAACCACTCTACAAACTATACTCACATTTCTATGATTCCAAGAGTTAAGCTATTTTCCATAATGATAACTAAAGGACCCCAAATAGTATCACACCAAATATTAGACCCCACTAGAAACCTAAGATACTTGAAAGAAATAAAGTAAATCTCACAGTTGAGAAATCTCTAGTAGAATATAGAAAGGTAGAGTCCATATTAAACCTATAAGCATACTTTTAAAATTTTGTTACGGCACATGAACAAGTGTTGGACACGATATGCGGGACATGCACAATAGTTTGAAGCAGTTGATAGATGCATGATGATAAGGTCGTTAAAAAATATATCACACAAAGGAATTCATAACCCAATTGATTGGAGCGACATAAATGTTTGTGGGGACTTCCAACACAAGAAAGGAAATAAACTATCGATAATATTATTACAATTAGTCTTAGATGGACAATCCTCGTTCAAAACTTACTTCCTAATAATACTTCTATCTTTCTATTTAGGAGTCCCCCTAAATATGATAACCATTCTCACTTTCTCTTAATCACTACCCTAGTGAAACATGCTTCAATACATTAAAGATGTTGAATTACAACTCAAATAACAATCAACCTCCATGGCTTGAATATCCAGGTTAGATTTATTTAGAGATTGTTGGAGCGATAAAGCGGAAAGCAAAAAGTAAAATACTATTTTCTGGGTGATATAGGTTATATTATCGTGTCCACGAGATTGGTTATTGATTCGTCATTCGATAATTGTTCGTTAATGAGTTTGGGGTTAAATGGGTTGTAAAGAAAAGTTATAAACAGAAAATAAATGAATAAAACTAAAAAGGATAGACAACTTATTCGGCTCTAATGTACACCATTCGTTACAAACTTAAACCTACTCTCCAGTTATACTCAACCTACAATACTCGTCTATGTCATCATGTATCTCTCACAACCTAAGTTATTCCTAACCCAAATTGAGAATCCTATTGCATCACCTCGGTAGTGATCTCTCTAAATATTTCAAACTTCATTTTTAGTCCCTCTAAAAGTTTACTTCACAGAATGGTCCTCCTAAAAATTTAAATTTTAACTTTTGGTCCCTCCTGCAACTTAGCGACAGTTCTTACAACTTAGCGACGATTTTAGCGACAGTTCTTACAACTTAGCGACGGTTTTAGCGACGGTGTTTTATTTAGCGACGACATTAGAGACCATTTTAGCTACGATTTTGTCATGAGGGACCAAAAGTTAAAATTCAAATTTTTAGGAGGACCATTCTTTGAAGGAAATATTTAGAAGGATTTAAAACGAAGTTTGAGATATTTAGAGGACAAAATATACTTAACCCAAACGGAAAACAAATGTATGGTTCAAATAAAAAGTACATGCAAGTTAAAACTTACCACAATTCTACGACAACATGAAAAGAAACAAATCTTAAGCACAAAAATCATGTAAAACATTCTAAAACAAAACAAGCTCAATCATGAATCACACCTAGTAAAAATTCATCGGTAGATGAAGAACACACAAAGGTGATGGACTTTTGACACTCATCCACAATCTTGCAAACAATAGACTAAATTATGCATTCATCAAAAAACTCATGTTGAAACTACAAAGGCAAGAATCACAAGGGCTTTTCAAGGTTGTAATGTGGCTTGGTTAACAAAAAAGTGATAAGTCCTAAAGCTAATTGTTGATGCGGTATAAGAGCAAAGCAAAGAGTTGGTATTTATTTTTACCGGCTGATATATACCGGTTAGGTTATATCGTATCGTGTCCTGATTGGTTATTGATTCGTTGTTCGATAATTCTCTTGTTAATGAGTTTAGGATTAAATGAGTTGAAAATAAAAGACAAAAAGTAAATGAACAAAAGTATAAAGGATAGACAACATGTCATAGCGAATGCACACTACATCACGGACTTAAATCTACCGTCCAGTTATACTCACCTACAATACTTGTCCGTGTCATCACATACCTCTCACAACCCAAGCTATTTCTAACCCAAATTGAGAATTCAACTCACGCCATCCATACCCATCTATGGAATATTTCACCAACAGAGGCATTAAGGTTAGATACCTAAGCAAATGTCATCTCTAAACTCATTCCTAGCATTTAGAAACTAACAGATAATCATTCTAGGTAAGAATCTAAGTGATCTATATCTAATAAAGCTCAAATCCCTAACATAGAGTAAAAACCTAAGACAATCTCACCAACACATATTCGTAAAGCAAACTTTATACAACGCTAAGGGCGACAAATATACATGAGTGAGTAGATATACATACATAACCAACAACTAGAGAAATACATAGAGGAGAAGAGCTAAACCACTCATTTTCCAGGTTTGTTAGAGCCTATGGAAGAGCAATCCACCTCTAATCATCCATAACCAAAGCCTAATGTTGTTTTCTAAGCTAATCTACCAAAAATGAAGGTTGATGGAATTTGGGAGCAAAAAATTTCCCAGAATCATAACCTAAAAATGGCTAAATATGAAGTTATAAAAGAAATATCAGACGACCGCGCTCAACGGCGTGAGAATCTCATCTTAAATTAACACGTTAAACCGCCTTAATGTCCTCACGGCGTGAGCCGCTCAGCGACCTCTAAATCAAATTTTCTCTCTACGCATGATTGCGAACCAAGCGTAGCTTCAAACCGCTCGGCACCCTCACGCGCTCGGCGACCCACTATAACTTCCCAAAATGGACTTTTATTCATCAAAAGCATACAGGTCGTGTCTTGATACTTTATTCCTCGATGCTCCAAATGTGCAACAAATACCTACAAAATATATACAAAACTAGTCAAAGCGGTACAATATGTACACAAAACACAATAAAATGTATTTACAACAAAAGTGGGGTTATTCAACGATTATTAATAAACAAGACAGAGATAAGTGCCACAAAACATATATACAAAATAACTACATTTTGGCACAATAAAATATTAAGCATAATAAAATCTAGTTAAAACAAGAATGTGGTCTCCAACATATGTAAACAATGGAAAGATTCCTCACATTTATGGTAAAAGGGAACTAAAGTGATTCAAGTCATGAGCAAGTAATGGAAAAGAATGAATGTCATGGTAATGTACAAATGATAAATTTCCTAAACATGTTATGTTATAGAAAGTGATAAGAGTACGAAGTGTACCAACTTCAAAACATTATCATTACCATACATCTCGAGTTGGCGAAAATCAAACTAGAAAACCTCAAAATTCTTCAAGTTACGACCAAAATTTTAGTCAAACAACAACAAAATTAGAAAAATAATACTAGTTTTATTCACTACAAAAAAAAAGCATTGGTGAAAGTGGAAAAAAAGCGAACCAAGTGAAATTTAAAAAGAATTCACTAGCTCGGCACAGCAGAGCGCACTAAGCGGCACAGAGCGCGCTACACCAGTTGCAGAAAAATAGGGCATCTGGTGCAGCTGCTATGCAAGCCTCCACTTAACACCTACACAATCTCATTTACACAACTAAAAACTATTTACAAACATACACACTTCCACAAGCTAAACACTTCAAACAAGTGGAAAAACAACAAATTACATAACAAAACAAAAGCAAATAACGATACGAAAATCGGGTACAAATGAATTAACAAGTTGAAAAATGAAGATTTGAAATTCATAACATTTCCCTGTTTCAACTTGTTAAAACACAAGCCACCACACACATAAACAAACATAAGCGAACATGCTTGTTTCGTCTTAAGCTCGACGCCTTTATTGTGCATTTGTTTTCAAATAAATAAGCTCGGCCTTTATTATGCAAGCTAGTAACCTTCTCTCATCATGCCATGATATTTTCACACCGTGCAAATCTAAAGAAAGTGTCCTAAAAAACAAACGTTACGAATACGAGACAATTTACAACAATACTTGAAAACAAGGAAAAATACACATATGTACAAGTATGTAAAATAAACAAACAACATGTACAAGTAAATGCACAAATATCATTTACAAATTCATGTACAAATTCTATACAACATATACATTAATTACAAAACTCAAAAACAAAAGAATTATCGCGATGCAAAAACAATAAAACCAATCCCCGACAACCACGTCATTTTGTTGGAGCGGTAAAGTGGCAAACAAAAAGTAAAGTATTATTTTTTACCGAGTGATATAGGTTATATCGTATCATATCCACATAGATTGGTTATTGATTCGTCGTTCGATAATTCGTTCATTAATGAGTTTGGGGTTAAATGGGTTGTAAAGAAAAGTTATAAACAAAAAATAAATGACTAAAACTAAAAAGGATAGACAACTTATCTGGCTCTAATGTACACCACTCGTCATAGACTTAAACCTATCGTCCAGTTATACTAAACCTACAATACTCGTCTATGTCATCACGTATCTCTCACAACCTAAGTTATTCCTAACCTAAATTGAGAATCTTACTGCATCACCTCGATAGTGATCCATCACCTACCTTAATAACACAGAATTCAACCGTGTCACTCGCATCGACGATTTCTCGTCCAACACAACCAACACATAGGCATTAATCTCAGATACCCACAAATAATGTCGGCTCTAAATCTATGTCTAGCGTTCAAAAACTAACAGATAATCATCTTAGGTAAGATTCTAAGTAGTATATGTCTATCACTACTCAAATCCCTAACACAAGTTAAAAACCTAAGCTAACAACCAACACAGATTTGTAAAGCAAGATTTATATAACGCAATGGGCGACAAATATACATGAAATAAGAGTAAATATACATACAAAACCCAACTAAAAGAGATTACACAAAGAGGAAAGAGAACTGAACCACAAATATTTTGGTTTGTCGACGTCATCGAAGAGCAATCAGCGATAAGTGCCAAATGTAGTTATTTTGTATATACATTTTGCGGCACTTATCCGTTCTTTGTTGATATTCTTGAATAAATCCCCGCTTTTAGTATATTTGTGTACATAATAGAATAATTGAGTTTTTGTGTAAATATTGTATCATTTGATAGTTTTTCATCTCTTTTATAGGTATTCATTCATAATTGGAGCATTGAGCAATAAAGGCCAAAGGCTAAGCTTCAAGAATGCGATTTTGCACAATTGATCAACGAATAAAGCTCAAAATCAAAGAATAAAAATCATCAATAAAGCTTGATATTTATCCATGGTTATATAGAGTACTGAATAAGCTTTCCAACGCTTCAAACCGGGCTCAATTCCGAGTTACGGTTCTCAAGATATGGCAAAAATAAGATGCTGAACATCACAGACCGTGCTTAGCGCGAATACCGCGTTTAGCGCGCCCTGCGACTTCAGAATTCTTTAAAAGGGGCTAAAAACACATTTTTAGGTTATGGGTTGGGTATTTTTGAGTCCCAACACCATCAACATCATATTTTTGATAGATTTGCTTGGAAAACAACATTGGAGCTTACATTTTGATGATCCAGAGTCGAATCCCTCGTCGATTGGTGTTGACAAACCAAGAAATGTCTGATTCCTCTTCTTCTCTTTTATTTGTAATCTCTTTTGTTGGGTTTTGTATGTATATCTACTCTAACTCATGTATATTTGTTGCCCTTGGCGTTGTATAAAGTTTGCTTTACGAATTTGTGTCGGTGATTGTCTTGGGTTTTTACTTTATGTTAGGGATTTGAGCTTTGCTAGAGATAGATCGCTTAGATTCTTACCTAGGATGATTACCTGTTAGTTTACGATACTAGGAATGGGTTTAGATCTAACATTCACTATAGAGTATCCGAACTTAATGCCTCTGTGTTGGTGAAGTATGCCAGGAATAGGTATGGAGGTGACGCAGTTGACTCCTGTGTTGTTGAGATAGGCCAGACATGGCTATTGAGATGATTTAGGAGAATTCTCAATTTGGGTTAAGAATAACCAATTTTGAGAGGTATGTGATGACCGGACAGATATCGTGGGCAGTATGACATGGGTGGTAGATTTAAGTCCTGACGGGTAGTTTGATAGTTCGGATAGTTTGTCTATCCTTTATAATTTTGTTCATTTACTTTTTGTCTTTTATTTTCATTTCTTTTAATCTCAAACTCATTGGTAGAATTGTCGAGCGATGAATCAATAACCAATCTCGTGGACCGCGATCGATATAACCTAACGATATATATACCCGGTAAAATAATACCAACTCTTTGCTTGCGCTCTACCGCACAACAAAATGGCACCATTGTCGGGGATTGGTTTATTGTTTCGTATTGTGATAATTCCGTTGTTTTGAGTTTTGTAATTAATGTATATGTTGTATAGGCTTTGTATATGAACTTGTATATTATTACTTATACATATTATGTGTTTACTTTCCATACTTGTACATATTTGTGATTTTCTTAGTTTTCATGTGATGTTGTGAATGTCTCGTGCTAAACGTAACGTTTGTTGTGTGGTTGTTAGGACACTTTCTTTAGGTTTGGCGGTGTGGCAATACCATGGCATGACAAGAGGAGGTTACTAGTGCTCGCACAATAAAGGCGTCGAGCTTCTGACGTAAAACAAGCATGTTTTGTTTGTTTATGTTTATGTTGTTTGGTGGCTTATGTTTTAACAATTTGAAATAGGACTTGCTCTTAATTTCAAACTTTCACTTTTCAACTTGTTAATTCGTTTTCACCAAGTTTATGTATTATTTGCTTTTGTTTTGTTATGTCAATTTGTTATTTCCCAAGGTTTGTAGTGTTTTAGCTTGTGGAAGTGTGTATGTATTGTAAATATTGTTTAGATGTGTAAATGAGATTGTATAAATTAATGTAAGTGGAGCTTGCATAGCAGTTACTATTCTTTACATCATTTTTACGCAGCTGGTGTGGCTGGCCTTTCAAAGCGTAGCTAAGCTATGTAGGGCCGATGAATTCTTTAAAATTTCACTTGGTTTTCCTTTTTCCCACTTTCACCAGGCTTTTTGTATTGAATAAAATTAGTATTGTTTTCTAATTCTTTTGTTGTTGTTTGGACTCAAATTTTGGTTTATTAGTTAAGGTTGCATTTGGTGATTTTCCGGGTTTGATCGTTTCAACTCGTGGATATGGTAATGATAATTTCAAGTTGCTACCGTCCAGTGCTAGATTTATATTAAGCTTTCATAGCATAACATGTTTAGGAAATTTATCATTTGTATAATTGTCATGCTATTCATTCTTTGCATTACTTGCTCACATGAATTTAATCACTTTAGTTCCCTTTTTACCCATAAATGTGAGGAAGCTTTCCATTCTTTATGTAAAGGAGTCCACATTCTTGTTTAATCTGGATTTATTATGCTTAATCTTGTGCTTTGTGTTGATTGTATGATTGCAAGAAAATGATTGAGGCATTTTTGTTTGATTTTGAGCATAACTACCTTGGTCAAATATTCAATTCACCTTGTGAGTGTGTGAACCTTTGTTACCCCCTTTGAGATTTTATCGATATCCATGTTTATTTGAACTTGATGCTTGTCTATGAGTGTCAATTCATCTTTTTTGTATGGATGTTGATTTCTTTGTTTCTTGAACCCTCAACTATATGTTGCTGTATGGAATTTTACCTTGCCTTAGAAAGTAGGGAGTATTCACAAATTAGTGTTGGTTGAATTCAAGTTGGGAGGAATGTTTATGTACTTATATTGTGGTTGGTATGAGGTTAAGAAAAAGAAAAGAAAAGAAAAAGAAAAAAAATGTGAAAAAGAAAGATTAGAAAAAGAAACAAAAAAAGAGAAAAGCTTTGAAAAAGAAAAATAAAAAGAGTAGGAATAATGTTATGTTAATAAGTGAGGTGTGTTGATGTGAAATTTGTGATGAAGAATAAGTTTGATTAAAATTATATTGTTTGGAACTTTGTGAGTTGATCACTCCATTAGGTTTAGGCAAGTTTTTGTTTCGATTAGCTTTAGGACTTATCACTTGTTTGTTAACGAGCCATTTCAAACCAGAAATGCCCTTGTGATTCTTGCATTTGTATTTTCAATACGTTTTGGATGAATGCATAATTTAGTCTATTGTTTGCAAGATTGTGGAGGAGTATTTTTTATCCTTCACCTTTGTGTGTTCTTCATCTACGATGAATTTTTGCTAGTGTGATGATTCATGATTGAGCTTGTTTTGTTTTAGAATGTTTTATGACTTTTGTACTTAGGATTTGTTTCGTTTATATGTTATTTGTAGTATAGTGGTAAGTTTGTATTTATCGGTACATTTCGTTTGAACCATACATTTGTTTCCGTTTTCAAAACTTGTTGATTCGTGATTGTTTGATTATCATTCTTTGTTTCTTTGAGTTATTTGACTTTGTTTGAGGACAAACAATGTGTCGAGTTAGGGAGAGTTGATAAGTGCCAAAATGTAGTTATTTTGTATACATTTTGCGGCACTTATAGTTATTCTTGAATAAATCCCCGCTTTTAGTATATTTTGTACATAATAGAATAATTGAGTTTTTGTGTAAATATTGTATCATTTGATAGTTTTCATCTCTTTTTATAGGTATTCATTCATAATTGGAGCATTGAGTAATAAGGCCAAGGCTAAGCTTGAATGCGATTTTTTACACGATCAATCGAATAAAGCTCAAAATCAAAGAATAAAAATCATCAATAAAGCTTCATATTTATCCATGGTTAGATAGAGCACTGAATAAGCTTTCAGCTTCAGCGGAGCTCGATTCCAGAATTCTGAGGTTCTCAGATATGGCAAAATAAGATCTTTGAACATCATGAGGCGCCTAGCGCCCTGCGACTTAGAATTCTTTAAAGGGCTAAAACACATTTTAGGTTATGGGTTGGGTATTTTGAGTCCCAACACCATCAACATCATATTTTGATAGATTTGCTTGAAAACAACATTGGAGCTTGCATTTGATGATCCAGTGAATCCCTCGTCGATTGGTGTTGACAAACCAAAATGTCTGGTTCCTCTTCTTCTCTTTTGTAATCTCTTTTGTTGGGTTTTGTATGTATATCTTCTCTAACTCATGTATATTTTTAGCCCTGGCGTTATATAAATTTACTTCTGAATTTGTGTCGGTTGATTGTCTTGGGTTTTACTTTATGTTAGGGATTTGAGCTTTTTTAGAATAGGTCGCTTAGATTCTTACCTGGGATGATTACACATTAGTTTAGAATACTAGGAATGGGTTTAGATCTAACATTCACTATAGAGTATCAATTTAATGCCTCTGCGTTGGTGAAGTATGCCAGGAATAGGTATAGGTGGCCTTGATTGACTCTGTGTTGAGATAGGCGGGACATGGCTATTGAGATGATTTAGGATTCTCATTTTGGTTAGGAATAACCAAGGTTGTGAGGTATGTGATGACACGGACAGTATCGTAGGCCGAGTATGACATGGGTGGTAGATTTAAGTAATGTGGATGGTTACATTCGTTAGGATAATTTGTCTATCCTTTATACTTTTTTCATTTTACTTTTGTCTTTTATTTTCATTTCTTTTAATCTCAAACTCGTTACTTGATGGGGTATTGAGCGACGAATCAATAACCAATCTCTGTGGACGATGCGATATAACCTAATGGGGTATATATCACGTTAAAATAATACCAACTCTTTGCTTGCCGATCTAGTAACAACGTCCACCGGGATCATCCGTGTCCAAGATCCATAGTTTTTCAAGCTCTCTAGACCAAAAATTGAAGGTTTGATGAATTGAGACCAAAATACCCAACCATAACCTAAAAATGTGTCTTTTTCCCTAACGAATTCGAAATGCATGAATGCGCTTAGCGGTCATGGGCGCTGCCTGTGATGCATCTTTGTGTTGAAAAAATCGCTTCTTGTTTGGCATAACTTTAGATAACTTCGGTTGTGCCCGATTTGAGGCGTTGGAAGCTTATTCATTCCTATCTATCTATGACTAAATATCCACCAAATTGATGATTTTCTCTTCTTTAATTTTAGTCTTATTCGATAAATTCTTTCAAAATCATGTTTGAAGCTTTATTAGATCTCTAGCAGCTCCGTGCTTCACCATGCATTAACTCCTACAAAAATGGGATAAAACTATCAAAGAATAGTATTTATAAAAATGAGAGTATACTATTATTCTCACAAAAGTTAGGATTTAGTACACAAAAATAGAATCATAAGTGTCACCAATTTACACTAAAATAACCGATATTTTGACATATCGGAGATTTAGAATAAACAACAAGAATACAAATACTAGAAGAGCATTGACACACTAGATCTCAATATCTAGTATCTATATATAGCGCTTTCATGCTGCATAGTCTTCAAAGATTGTGTAGATTTTTTTTATGAAGATTTGATTTGCATGTCGAAGATATAATTTTAAAATCACTTAAAATTTTCTTAGATTTGATATGGTGGAAAATCTTTTATCACTTTCTTACATTGTATTACTAAAGATGTAAATCATAAATACAAATCTTGTTGAAATCAAGCGAAATGAGCTCAGTTACTCATAAATATGTCTTAGTAGAGATAGATGTTGCAAAATCACGGAACATCTTGCCCCGTATATACTCTTCCGCAAATGCATCTTGTTTTGCTATGTTGTTTACCTAAAGAAATACAACAAAGGAACAACAATGCCCGTTTGATAAATTTTGACTAAAACAACTTTCAACCTTTATACAAGATGTCTAAGTGTCAAAATTAATTCTCATTCAAGAGAATACCTGGCGTGCTCATAAAGACTTACACACATACTCGCATAGTTGAAGTATAGATGTTGT